>JADBJO010010379.1:0-2500 GCA_016801955.1 Conus betulinus
CCTCTTCCTCCGACGTCGACAGAGCTGACATAACTTCACTCCTGTGTCTTTATTATATTCCCTACTACATACAACCTCTCCTTTCCCCACCTAATGCCTGTCTACTTTTCTTCGCCTTTTCTTTCTTTCCTTCCTTTTTTCTCTCTCTTTCGTTTTTTTCTATTCCCAGGTGATCTTTTTTCGGAGTATTCATTTCCCTTTTTTCCTTTTCTTGTCTTTTTTTTTTCTTTCCCTGTTGCATCGCATGCGTGCATATTCTTCATGAGAGTTAAGGGCTTGGCTTCAAGCTACTCATAACTTCTTTCAATACTTTGCTAACTCTGCCTGCTTCTTTCTCTTAGTATTCCTAAAGCGTGCATGGTCCTCTCGTCGTCCGCGCACCATTGCTTGCTGTTCGTTCTGTCTGTTCTTGTTTCTGCCGCACGTTCATTCTCTATTCTTCTTACTCTCGCTCTTCTTGCGCGTTCTCCTCACTTACGTATGTCTGTAGGCTCTTGCATCATCCCGCGCTAGTCACTCTACTTTTTGAGTCAGGATCGCCTGCTCACCTCTCCATGCTCTTTTCCGCTCTCCCTACCTTTGTCCTTTTCTTTTCTGGTCGTTCCCTATTCCACATCGTGAGCCAGGCTGTCGCTGGGTCAGCCGAGTTTAAGCTTGACTTCCGTGTCTCTCACATGCCCAAGACAATGTCGTGAGCGGTAGGCCCTGCGCCCCCTTTTTCCCAGTCCGTATCCTCGATCCCTACCCGCCGTGACCTGGACCACCAGACTTTGGCAGACCCTTGTTGTTCCAGAGCTCGTTTGACCTGCACGCCTGCAGATCCAAGTTCAGTTGCTTTCCTGCTCATTCTGCGTCGGAACACGTTCAAAATAGAGGGTACCCACTCTGCTGCCCAGCGATTCTTTCAATCCCGCTTCCATCGCATCCGAATGCAGTCCCCTATCGTGTCGACATCTCCTGCCAATCAGTCAGACGCCGCCCACAAAACGAGGCTCGATCATCGCAACGCTCCACCTGTGATCCTCACTAGTGCTACAGTACCTCGCACCTCCTGAGGGAGCTCGTAAAAAAAGGATGAAATATCCATATCGACACGTGAAATAGATTGGCTATGATCCTCAGCTGTCAAACAAGCTCACGCGAGACTTTCCGGCCCCCGCCGCCTCACTTTCGTTCGCATGTCAGGGTTCATCATTTTTGTGTGGAGCGACTTTTTGTACGTGTTTGTAAGCATACTTTCGATCCACCCAGTAAAAAAACGTAGCGGACCTTCGCGTAATATCCAGAACGTAAGCCGTCGCAGAATGGTTTCCTTATAACGGTCATTTCAAGGATTTCTGCACAAACTGTTGACCGCCAGAACTAGAAAACGGCAAGACCTCTGGCCAGTTTTTGCCCCTCAGGAACTGAGCAAACAGACCAGGACTCTGCTGCCCAGTCTCAGGACTGACTTTGCCAGTGATCATTCTTTGGATGACTGCTATAAGCCATGAAGATATGTTTGCCTCAACACCGTGATCTTTTCTGACAGTAAAGCGTTCAACCAGACACCGCCCAAGAGTTTGGAGGGGTCTTGTTCCCATTAGATGTTTGGACGTCTAGAAGCCGTGATAATCATACGTCACTCTGGCCAGAGATTTGGAGGGAGTCCAGCAGATTGGCTGGAAGTCTTGGCCGTAGATTCAGAGCATTGATTAGGTGAGAGATAAATTTTAAAAGAAATTGCAACGTAAATACGCTCGTTGAACAGGGAAACCAAAACAAGTAAAAGAACTACATAAACACGACAGCAAAAAGAGGGCTTGATTATTCGACCTCGTCAGGTTTTTTTCTGTTAGAAGAAAGAACCATGTGGCCATAGGCACACAAAGTGTGATCCAACGTCATGTATTGATAGAGGAATATATCCTATCCTAGTACAGTACAAAGATTCCACGGAATCCTCGTCAGTCCTTCTCATCAACTCCAAATAACATTTTCGTAGCTAACTAATTTGGTTAATAACTGCCTCACTCTCAATCTTTTACGCGCTTGAACTATACCTTTCAGCTCAGCTTGGATACCCTTTCCTCGACGCTTTCTTCCTGATCGGCGGTCGCTCGATGCTGATCACTGTTGGTCCCGACGGCTGAAGAAGACAAAAATCCGCGGAGAATCAACCGATTACATCTTACAACCCGACTCCCCTTTTTTTTTAGACGCAGTTTGGAGGCTAGACAAAGTGGACGCCTCAAGACGCCGCAAAATGGCGGTGCATAAAAATGCACGTGCAACGTCGGCCTGTGCTCTCACACGTGCTACTGTACATACAAGGAGCTTAGGAGTAAACTAGTACGATTTTTGTTGGGGATCATTGCCGAACGCACAGTGTTTGTGGGCCAATGACTTTTTGTTTTTTTTTTTTCCGTTTGTGGGCGCATGACGTTTTTTTTTTTTTCCCAGTTTTATGACTGGCGGGGTTGCTCATCTCTCGTGAAAAAAAACTTTTTTTTTTCGCTCT
>JADBJO010010379.1:7500-15000 GCA_016801955.1 Conus betulinus
TACGCCATCTTTGACACTCCACACCGGGACAACAGCAGCATCACATCACTGCAAAACATGCCATAGGACCAGCGGCCGTGGCCTAGCGGTAAGCTTCACACATTCCCAGCTGGGAAGTTCTGGGTTTGATTCCCATCAGAGCATTTATGTCAGTGGAACGTTTCAGTCTGTGACCTGCTGGAGTTTCTATAGGCATAATTGAAATGCCTGGAACCACGAGTCAGCTTTTATTTTCCTGACTGATGAGTGTCTAAGTGTGTTTCTGGTGTTGCCAGACCAAAGCTGTCTGTACCTTTCTGTCTGGTTGAGACTGGGATATATCATGACAGTGAGCGTAGAGCACAGGCCTGTCATGCAGTCTCGGGCTAGAATGGTACCCCATAGCATCATCTTCATCACCCTTTTCCTCATTGATCAGCTTCATAAAACAGTCTCCGATTTCGTGGCACTTCATACCATGCTGTCATGGTGACCTCACTTTCAATATTCTCTCCACGTCTATGACCTTGGTTTGATTCCGTCGGGGTCACCGGTTTTGGCGAGACCATGGACGGACGTGGTGGCGCCCTCCAGAGGGAGAGCTCACTCACAATAGCTTCGCGACTAAGCAGTTATTGACGTCAGGAGGGGTCTTAGTAGGTGGTGTCCTGCGTATGTTGGATCAGAGCAGGCGCCACAGAACGCCATCGAAGTGACTCGGCAGCAGTGCAGTGTTTTCCTCCGGTGGGTTGCCTCTTGACAACTTGACATTGACTGCTCCCTGTGGATTGCCGGTACCAGGGCTGCGGCGGGCCAGACTGGGCTGTAGTTGTGGACAAGGGTTCGGAATGAGTGGCGTGAGCGCTCTACCATTGAAGTGGCACGGAAGATGGGACAGCTAAAAAAAATCAAATTCTGTGGCCCTTTGTGCCCTGTTCTCTTGGTGACTATCGTTTCGGATCTCTCTCTCTCTCTCTCTCTCTCTCTCTCTCTCTCTCTCTCTCTCTCTCTGTCGCCTTGGTGAGTTCGTGCTGAGGTCGCCAGTATTGGCGAGTACATGAGAACTGCCGTCGAAATGGTGGAGCCCTCCAGGGTGTAATGCTCACTCATGCTGTTTCTGCCACTGGTAAGATAAGATAATGTTGCTTATAGCCCAGCGACCACAAAGGGCCATATCAGGGTTTCCACCACGTTAAAATCAACTCACAAGTCATTCATTCACACAGTTCTTTAAAATACATCTAAAAACCCATCCGAAAGTTTGTTTAAAAAAAAAAAAAAAAAAAAAAAAAACACTTTCAACTGTACAACCTCAGATCCGATGAAAAATGTTAATCTCTTTCAAGAACTCGAAGATCGCGTCAGGCGGAACATCTCTGAACAAGGTTTTCATGGAATCTGCTGTAAAATGTTTGTGTCTCACATCAGGCAACTCCCAACACTCTAAAAGAACCTGTTTCATTGTGAGTGGCACATGACATGGAATGCACCATGGAGCTTCTTCATGGGGTGATACTATGTGGTGTCCTGTGTATGGTAGAGCAGGACAGGTATCGCTCAAGACCACCAAAGTTACTTGTCAGCAGTGCAGTGCCCCCTCTTGTGGGTTGCCCCAGGGCGATTTGACATCGACTCTCTAGTGCGGTGCCCCCTCTTGTGGGTTGCCCCAGGGCGATTTGACATTGACTCTGCTATGGATTCCAGTGTCGGGAGCCAGTGTTGAGACAAGCCAGGGCAGAGAGTGGCTAGGGATGGGGAACCGAGTGAGCCGCGTGAGGGCAGTGTCACTGGAGTGTCACAGAAGGTGAACTGACGAGTAAACCACTGGGAGATACCTGGCACCTGCATGACGTGCTGAATCGCAGTGTGTGTGTGTGTGTGTGTGTGTGTGTGTGTGTGTGTGTGTGTGTGTGTGTGTGTGTGTGTGTGTGTGTGCACGCGCGTGCGTGTGCGCGTGTGTGTATGAAACGGGAAGAAAAAGCTGTTTAACAGTGATTCCGGACCAGCACTTTCTACAGTGTTGGAGTCAAGCCAGCCTGTAAGCCAAAACACCATGGCGGCACAGTGGTTTCATTCGGGCCTTGTGCAGTGGCGTGTCTAATCCTAGAGGCCTGAGGTCCACATCAGTGGGGAAGGAAGGACGAACGGGGCTGGGCTGGGGGGGGGGGGGGGGGGGGGGGGGAGGGGGATGGTGTGTGTGTGTGTGTGTGTGTGGGGGGGGGGGGGGGGTAGAGATGAAAGACATGGAGACCCTGAAGGCCACGTACAGGGTCGAACAACAACATCTGTGTCAAACTTTTCTTTTCTTCTCTTCTTTTCCTTTTTTTTTTTTTTTCTGTTTGTTTTGTATTGTTTTCCGTGTTTCGTAAGGTGGGCGGAGGGTGTGGGCGGGGTGGCGGTAGGAAAGGGGAGGTGTGGATGGCGCGGTGGGTAAGGTGTGTGGTGTGTGTGTGTTGGGGGGGGGGGGGGGTGTAGGCTACAGTTAGGATGGTGAATGGAGAGCAGTTGATAGAAATAGGAGAGCGTAAAAAGAGGACACGAAGGGGTGCGAAGATGGGAGGGAGAGGGTGGGGTGGGGAGTGGGGGCTAGGGCTGGGTAGGTGGATGAGAAGGTGGGGACTGTCCTATTTAGTTCTTTGGCTGCGTTGCACTCCCAAAAAGGTTCTGTGGTGAACAGAGCAAGTGTGCTGACGGTGATTAAGCTCAGACAGACGGTGTGCTCTGTTCTTTCTTTGACAGACAGGCAGAGCGGAGCCTCTGACTTGTTCCGAATCTGCACCATCTGCAAACAGTGACGTCATATGGGACATCCATTTTTGTATGTATGACACATTTTTTTTTCTGTCCCATTTATCATTGCTTGATACCTACCTTGTGGATTTGTCCATGCTCAGCGCCTACAGGTCATCATAATGGCAGCAAGTTAAAACTGCAATTTGTACATAGTTGAAAAAAAGACTGTTTTATTTGCGTCTTCAAAGGGCTAAATGTGCTTTACTGATTATAGATTATATAGATCTAGTTGCAAAGTGAGACGACTGCAGGCGGAAATCTAAACAAATCTTAAATAGATGTTAGCGAACCGCCAAGAGAAACGTGGACAAACGAGTCACAAGACAAACCACTTATTGTGTTTTGTCTTGTGACTCGTTTGTCCACGTTTCTCTTGGCGGTTCGCTAACATTTATTGAAGAGATTTGTATAAATGATGTACTCATATAAAATTACTAAACTTTATTTGGCAAGATATATCTCTATATAGTGTATCCCAATACCACATTTAGTAACATCTTTATTTACACGGGCACCTCTGCTGCCTAGAAATCAGATTAAAGGTTCTGATCTTATTGGAATATAAGTAAATATGTGTTGCAATGATTATGTCCATAAGATATCGTTTAATGCACGTTATTTTTGTGGGTACTTGTGTACAGCAGTAACTGTAATTGATCAACATGGACATGTAAATTTCATTATAATTGAAAATATAGTTTAAAGCGTTAATCGCAAACAAAAGGCCTGAATCATTGGGTGCCATCTTCATGAAAGAGATGGCTGGAGGAATCTTTGCAATATCTATGGGTTTCCCAAGACTGGTATTGCTTATGCTTGTGCTTGACTAGAAAATGCCAATGTTAAATTTACCATCCAGACATGCACATGCACATGCACGCACGCACGTACGCACACACGCACGCACACACACACACATCTATCTATCTATCTATCTATCTATCTATCTATCTATCTGTCTGTCTGTCTATCTATCTATCTACTTACCTATATATTCATCTGTCTATCTATATATATCTACCTATCTATTATCCATCTGTCTATCCATCTATCTATCTATCTATCTACCTATCTATCCATCCATCTATCTATCTACCTATCACTCTATCTATCTATCTGCCTATCTCTCTATCTATCTATCTATCTATCTATCTATCTCTCCATCTCTCCATCTATCTATCATCTATCTATCTCCCTCCCTATCTATCCATCTATCTATCTTTCCATCTATGTATCTATCTATCCATATATCTACCTATCTATCCATCTACCTATCTATCCATCTATCTGTCTGTGTATCTATCCATCTATCTCTTGGTCTGTTTATCTAACTATCTATTATCTATCTCTCCATGATCTGTCTATCCATCTATTTATCTATATGTCTATCTAATTATCTATCCATCTATCTATCTGTCTGTCTATCTATCTATCTATCTATCCATCCAAAAAAAAAAAGACACAAGGACAACAAGCTGTCGTGGTTGTAAATGAAATTTTCGGCTTTATTTGCCTTCGTCAGCACATGACATCCTCCCTGAGATTTGGTCAGGAAAATGGAGTGGTCAGTGGTGTCAAAGACTGCTGACAAATCAAATAATGCAAGAATAGCCACCGTGTCATCGTCAAATCCTGAATATGTCTCAAATAACTAACTGTCTGGCAAAACGACGAACTATTTTTGCACAAGCACACTTATCTGGGCTAAACACTGACAAGCTGACAGTACCCGTGACACTATTGTGTACAAGAATTCCGAATGCTGTAGAAACATCATAACACGAACTTTCGTTTCGATCAAAACATATGATGAGAAGAGGGTGGACCACAAACCTCTAGGATTAGACACGCCACTGCAACTGTTGTACCTCTTACAACTGTTGTACCTCTTACAATCAAAACATATAAAAGAATGTTCACTTCAGTGATAATATCAGCCCGGTTGTTTGGTACAGCTGAATCTATGGCTGGATGCACAGATTTGGAGTCAATACAAAAAAGTATTTTGTGAAAATTAAGTAGAAATATCAATTATAAAGTTAATAGCCATTAATATTGCTATCAACTCTGCTGTTAAAATAGACAGACCTCCACCCAAATGAAAACATTTATACACCTTAAGAAAAGGAATAACAAAGCCAGAAACGGAAGTGTTATCTAGTAGAGATCGATCAGTAAAAATCTTCAAATGATTAGGATGGTTATCGGCAATATGTGACTTGGCCAAAATGGCTAAAATGTTGTTGTTGTTGTTAACATTTTCTTGCATATCAGAATACATATATCAAAGTTTTGCTCCTTTGAGTTCCA
The DNA here is from genome assembly GCA_016801955.1 of Conus betulinus. Lineage (NCBI taxonomy): Eukaryota > Metazoa > Mollusca > Gastropoda > Neogastropoda > Conidae > Conus > Conus betulinus. The sequence continues at coordinate 12,583 of JADBJO010010379.1, forward strand.
AGAGAGTTACGGGGCTTTGTGGGAAACGCTTAGCAACATTTCTATAATCAACATTTGCTGCTTTAAGCAATGTTGATGAATATGTAAGAGCAGTCTTATTTGATCTTATACATCTAGCGTGTTTGGGAAAATAAGAATCAGACGGCATAACAAGCTCATTTTCATCTAAATTATAAACTGTTGAACTTCTCATGATAATATATGTAGCACAAGCAAGATTTCGGTAGTTATCAGGGGACATCAAGTTGGTTATCAAGGGGAGGGTGGGGGGAGGGGAGAAGGTCGCAAGCACAGACTACTCAAGAAGTAAAAAAATGACATCTATGGTGTTAAAGATAAAGACAGGAGCGTAGAAGGCAGCCACACAGGGGAGAGCAATCCCTTTGCTTAATCTTGAGACCTTAAAGTTGCACAGACACAACCAGCCGTGTCTCCCTGATGAGTTCCGATCCAGCGGACGAAAGACCTAGGAGCAGGCAATACAAATAGATCTGCCTTCGAAAGGAATAACGATGGTTCCCTCATGCAGCTAATGAAGAGTTTTCATATCTTATAATATGTTTTCTTAGTTTCATGTTCCCGTTTTCTTCAACCTCCCCACCCCCCACCCCCACCCCTCCACCCTTTAAGTCCAAATCTTTGCCAGATCATTACTACGATGACAGAAGAAGAGTTGGCCTGCGCTTGTTTTTTCCCCCACTATTAGATAGTTCGTCTTTGTATTTGTCTGACTTTATTCAAGTTTAAAAGGCTGTGCCAGTCTTGAATAAAAGTTACTCTGTGTTAGGTTTTCTTATGGGAGCAAAAGTTACCCTACTTGTTTATTGTTTATTGTTTACTATTCCCTGCCTCATTTCATTTTCAATCTCGAAGTTGCGTTTAAAAAAAAAAGTCACGTTTACACAAATATCTGATTACGGTGACAGAGGGAGGTCGTTAACCGTTGGTAATGTAGACGACCACGTGAGGACTACAAGCCGCCGGTAGGGAAAAGAAAAACAAACAAACGAACAATGTAGCATAAAATAAAATCGGCATGGACCGGACACTGTGGCTTCGTTAGTACAGGTTGTTGCTGGGCTTTGGCTGTCACCACCATTGCTGCTTAGGTGTTACTGGTTGAAGCTTCTGGTGCTGGAAGACCACGTTCTTTCCTTGGTGTTGCTGCGTACCATTTCGGCCAGTAGTTTTCAGTGTGTGTGTGTGTGTGTGTGTGTGTGTGTGTGTGTGTGTGTGTTTCACTTGGTTGTTATTGCTGTGATTTTTTCGTGTTTTATTTTTTCGTGTGGAAGGGGAATGTGCATCTATCCGTCTATCTGTCTATCTGTCTATCTATAATTGTGTCTGTCAGTCTGTCTGTCAGCCTGACTGTATGTCTCTGTCTGTCTGTATATTATCTATCTGTCTGTCTGCCTACCTATTTACACATCTAACTATACAGCAATAGTTGGATTTGTATCCATTATGCTTGCCTTATTTGTCTGTCCGCCAAGTATTGATTTCTTATATTTTTGCTTTGAATTGTTTCTTTCCTCCAGTTTGGAATCGATTCCTTTTTGGTAGTTGTCTTTCTGAAGGGGTATTGAAGTACTTGTGGAGTGGTCGTGTGAGGATGGAGGTGTCTTTTCTCGTTCTGTCTTCTAATTTAAAATGTACTGACCCATGAAAACGTCTTGTTTTCTTATTTTAGCAGCAAGAAACATTTCTTTATCTTTACTCAGATGCGTTTCCGTCTGACTTACAATCTCTCTAACCATGTCTGTCGCTCCGTGACGTGGGTGGGTGACTTGGTGTACATGTGTGCGAGTACGTTTCCGCACCTATGAAATTTTATGATTTTCAACCCGTTATTTATTTGCTACTAAATCCAGCTTGTCTTTCGCGTAGATTCTGGCATATTTTTTTTTTTTTGTTTTTTGTTTTTGTTGGGGTTTTTTTTAACCGTCGCACGCATTTTCAGGATACTTCAGTCATTCTAAAGAGCGGACTTAGAAAGCAGAAATCAACATTTCACCGAAAGATTTTTCTTTTAAAACAAAAAACCGAATTCTTAAAATGCCACAAGTATGAGCAAAGAAAGTCAAGAACGGTTTTTTTTTCCCTGCATTGTGGGATTAAGTATCAAATGGCATATCTAAACTTGGCATTCTTTCTTTCCGCAGCTTTCTCCCTTTAAAGGGGGTGAAAAGGCTGATAAATCTTGTTTAGGAGGTTCTTACGCACGCGCTAGCGTGTATATATCTATAATGTATGTGTGCATGTATGCACCTAACTGCTCTCTTGCATTTCAGGATAAACTTTACAGGCAACTGTGTGTGTGTGTGTGTGTGTGTGTGTGTGTGTGTGTGTGTGTGTGTGTGTGTGTGTGTGTGTGTGAACAATTCAGTAAGTGAAAGAAAAGAACAGCAGGCTAACGAT
>JADBJO010010379.1:20000-27500 GCA_016801955.1 Conus betulinus
TATAATTATTGTAATATATAAATGAAAGCACATAAAAAGCCAAACATTACATTTCTACAGTGGAATTGTCGTTCTATAACGAAAAATCTTTCATACTTAAATCAATATTTAGTAACAAATAAGTTTCATGTTTTATTACTACAATCTTTAAATGTGAGCTGTGATAAATTACCATATATACCTGGATTTTACCACCCTCCGGTTTACGAACAATGTGGAGACAGAGTGCAAACAGCCATTTATGTGCGTGAAGACCTGGACTTTTGTGAAAGAACTCCACCAGTGTATAATATTTCCTCTGTGTCATGCTGTGCAGCCATGGGTTAAGTTCACTTCATCTTTGATCCTTAATGTTGCGTCAATTTATCTTCCAAAAGGTCCTGATAATAATAAACACTGAATGGTTGAAAGGGTTCCAAGATCAAACGGATAAGTGGGTTATTGGGGGAGATTTTAATGCACATGCCCCTTTCTGGGATAGAGTTGTTCTTATATTTCTAATAACCGTTTGTTAGATAACATAGCGGATTCTATTCTTTACATACTGAATAATGGAAATATAACTCGTATTCCAGATATATCTAACCATAATCCCTCAGCCATTGATTTAACTTTTGTATCTCCATCATTGGTGGTCAACGCAGTGTGGGAAACGGGAGATGACTCTTTAGGATCAGATCATATTCCAGTCATAATATCTTTAAATAACATAGCAGCAGCAGAAGAAGAAAAACACAGAAGATGTTATTCCAAAATATAATTACAAGTGTGCAGATTGGTCACTCTTCAAAGACATCCTTAAAAACATAGATTTAGATTATTCAACTGAAGAAAATATAGACAATCAGTATGATAAATTCTGTAAATTTATCCTAACAGCAGCAGATAAATCGATCAAAAAATAAAAAACACAAAATCTAAAAAACACAATGGAAATGTGTGGTGGAGCAAGGAATGTGAACTCGCAAATAACAAGAAAAAAGAAAGATTTAAGATATATTGTAAAAAAAAGATCAGCAAGTAATCATGAAAAAATGAAGAAGACGGGTAAAGAAAAGTGATGATGCTATAGAATATGCAAACTGAAACATTGGAATGATTTCTGTAACTCCGAAGTAAAACAAAGTAAGGATTTTGGAAAAGTATGGGAAGAACTGAAAACTATGAAAAATGGATTGACATCACCACAGTATCCCATAAAAATAGAAAACAACAATCTACCCACTGCTGAAGAGAAAGCAGAAGTTTTTTGTAAACCTATTCGCTGATGTCAGCCGCCCTGAGGGTCTAACAAACACTGACCGAACTTACAGAGAAAAAGAAGAAAGTAATATAACATATGATGATCCACCACCAGATAACAGCATTAACATTAATGCTTCTATTACTGTACAAGAAGTTAAAGAAGCCATTAGAGCCATTCCAATAAGGAAATCATCAGTTGGTTTAGATGCAATTTCTAATCAGATGCTAAAGAATTTACCTGAAAATCTTGTAGTTTTTCTTCATGCTTTGCTAAATACTTGCTGGAACAGTAGCGACATGCCCCCAAATATGGAAACAGACAATTGTTGTCCCAGTTCATAAACAAGGAAAGTCTTCTAGTGATCCAAAAAATTACAGACCTATAGCATTAACATCACACGTCTGTAAACTATCAGAAAGAATTGTTTTGAATAGACTAGCATATTACTGTGAAAAAAAATGACATCATTCCTATTAATCAAGCTGGCTTTCGTAAAGGGAGATCTACTACAGAAATATTAGTGAAATTATCAACAAAATATAAAGAAACAATTTGCAAGACGTAAATGTGTCTTGGCTACGTTTTTTGACATAACCAAGGCTTACGATCAAGTGTGGCATTCACAGCTATTAAACAAACTTAAAAATATTGGATTATCAGGAAATGTATACAATTATATGTTAAATGCTTTCTGAAAGATAGGGTAATACAAACAAGAGTAGGAAAAACATATTCCTCCAGTAGAACTTTATCAATGGGAATCCCCCAAGGGTCAGTGTTAGCTCCGCTTCTTTTCTCATTGCTATTGCATGATTTGCCAAATAAGTTATCTGAAAAGGTAGTTCTCTCGTTCAATATGCAGATGACATTTGCATGTGGATGGAAGTAGCTCTTAAAAAGAAAACTCCACAGCGTGATATAAATTTCATCAGAAAGATCTATCAAGACGAACTAAATAGGATGGCGGAATACATGAAGTTAAATGGATTAAACTTATCTATCGAAAAAAAAACAAATATTATTCTTTCAATAGTGGTAATAATCCAGAAAAACTTCCTGTTTTTACATTGGGCGAAACACCTCTTAAATACGTGACACAGGTTAAATTCCTAGGAGTACATTTCACATACTATCATGGAACGCTCATATTGAATACTTATTAACAAAGGCGAGGAAAATATTAAATTTCCTTAAAATTATTTCTAAAGAAAAATGGGGGCAGAATTCATCTACATTGATAACTTTATGTAAATCTTTAATGAGGTCGAAAAAATAACATATGCCCAAGAAGTAATCTTTAGTGCTCCCAAATACCTATTGAAAAAGCTTGAAAGTATTGAATGCAAGGCATTGAAATTAGCTCTTGGCCTTCCGGTGCATGCATCATCTTCTCGTACGTATTACGAAGCGCAGATGCTTCCCTTAGATGAATACAGAGAGTTAGCGTGTTGTAAATTTGTTATCAAGAGTACAACTAATAAAACGCACATTAGATCTGAAATAAAAAAAAATGAGGTCAGATATTGATTTTTCCTAAAAGAGCAAAAATCTATAGCTTCTCAAAAAACACTGGCAACTTATACGTCAAAAAAGTATTACTGATTCTGGAGTTTCAATCGATAACGATGCTCTATCCATTAGAGACCGTTATTCTCTCCTATACCACCATGGGAGCTTAATAAAGCACATTTTGATATTGAACATACCAGTATGAAAAAAGATGAAAACATAAACATGTTAGCAAGCTATATCAAATGCCATGTTGAAAAGAACTATTCAAATTATTTGAAAATATACACAGACGGTTCGTGCATTGATAAACAAACAGGTTGTGCATTCTTAATACCAGACCTAAGAGTAGAGAAATCATTTCATATCGGAATTAATAAATCGATATTTTACAGCAGAATTAACAGCTATACTCCTGGCTTTAAATTACCTTTTAAACTTTCCAAAAACAATATTTCAAATTCTGTTCTGTGTTGATTCTAAATCAGCTCTTCAGGCATTAAAAGTTTTTCAATTGCACACAAGACCTGAAATGATCATAGAGATAAGTTGTATGATACACATGTTAATTGCAAGAGAACCCATGTAGCTTTTTGTTGGATTCCTTCTCATTGTTCTTTTCATTATAATGAAAAAGTAGACAGGGCAGCTAAACGTGAGCCAAAAATAGTTTTGATTCAGAATTGTTTGATTTCCCCTTATCAGTACATGAACAGTGTAACTTAGTTAAGTTGCATATCTGGAAAGCTTTCGAATATAGTATGGTAGATCACGTCTGTAAAGAACAGTTTGATGTTAAAAGAATCAAAGAGAATTTTAACCTTAATAGAAGATTACTCTCATTAATGCACAGGTGGAAACTTAATGCATTTAAAACAAAATATATAAAAAACGGTTTTGCGTATGTGGAAACAAAATCACTCCAGTTCATATTGTTTCATGCAACGATATGAAAAAAATCATTCCAGTATTGAAGCAAAATACTGTGCAGGCCATTTTTCAGTCACCAACTTAACATACGATTTCTTTATACACTTAGAACGCACCCCTATTGGAAAATACTTATAATATTTTTTTCTTATTAACTTTATTTGCGGGGGTATAAGAAAGGAAGGGGGTGGGATGGATAAAGGGGGGGGGGGGGGGATCAAAGGACTTTGTGTGTGTGTGTGTGTGTGTGTGTGTGTGTGTGTGTGTGTGTGTGTGTGTTTGTTTTTTTAATACTGTCATCCGTTTGGACTTTAATTGATTAGTTAGTTGTTGGTTATAAGTAATTTGTGTCATGTTAATCTTCACTTATGACTTGTGTAAAGATATTCACACACTTACACACACACACACACACACACACACACACACACACACACACACACACACACACACACACACACACACACACACATTCGCGTGCACGCGCACCCATACAAATACACATACACACATCATGTACACGCTTGCAATCACTTCCGTACACGTTCTTTTTTTTTTTTTTTTTTTTTTTTTTTTTTTTTTGTCTAATATCAATTTCACTTGTGAGCTTATGTCAGAATGTAGTATTGATACTGATGCAATCTCGGAGGTTCCTATTTGTTCCTCAAATGCCCCCATGGGAGCATCTCAACGCAAAAAATTGATGATGAAATATACTACTTTGAAAAAGATGACAATGTAAATATTCTAGTAAATGAAGTTCGAGAACATCTCGAAAAGACTTATCCAAATCATTTAAAAATATTTACAGATGGTTCAATAATGGAAACGTCTGACAGTGGTGCTGGATTCACTACCATCCTTAAATGTGCAAAAGTCTTTCTATCTAGGCAGATAATTTTCAATTTATACATCAGAGCTATATGCAATTATGAAAGCTCTGAATTATATATTATATGACACGCCACGCCAGTATCATTTTATAATGTGCTATTTTGTGTTGATTCAAAATCAGTTTTTACAATTATTAAAGCACTGAAACTCTAAAATTAGAACTGATATTCTTTTGAAATTAAGCATCTATTACATTGTTTACTTTCCCGAGGTATAGCAGTTGATTTTTGCTGGGTTCCTTCACATTGTGGCTTAAAAGGGAGTGAATTAGCAGACAAATTGGCAAAGCAGGGAGCTTGTACAATTTTTGAAATACCCTTCAACAAAGTCTTAAAATTTTTCTCCGCATGAATTGATCCAGCGATTGGAAAAGAATCTGCGGAAAGAACATCTTACTAATGAGAAATTATTCGTTCTGCCATCGTGTCCAAGGTATCTAGCCAGATTTCTTTCATAAATTACGGTTAAATACATGGAATACAAAATATTCACGAGGTATAGCGTGTATATGTCAGGAGAATATCTCAATTCGTCATCTTTTATTTGAATGCCCTATACTAACCCCAGCTTATAAGGAGAAGAATATTTTTATAAATAATTCTGACAATGTTGATAGTGTGGTAAATAACCCTTGCTTTTTTTAAAGTGCTTTGGTTATTGCTCAGTCCCCAGTTGCAAAACCATTGTGAAAAAAGACATTTGAGATATGTGTGTTAATAGTGATTTTTTTTCTGGGGGGTGAGGGTGGGGGAAGGTGCTGATAGTACAATGGAATGTATACTGCAGTTTAAAGGTCTAAGATCATCTTGTGATGAAAAGACGTTGAATAAAACTACTGAACTGAACTGATAAGCGTAGTAAGAGCTTTGTAGGAGAACTCCACATAAGTCGACATAAATCTCTCGCTGCTGATGTAAGAACGGGTGTACCTTTCTAATTTCATTTGTTTCTGTTACTTTTCATGGTATTTTTTTGATTCAAATGCTTAAAAATACGTCTTATTTCCTTTTCGAAAATCTCACATTGACAAATGACAGAGACGGATTATTAAGAAACTATCTTTAATATCAGAAACAAAAGCGATTGTCCTCCAAAGGGAAGAAAACATTATAGAAAATCACAATGCCACTCTTCTAATTTTCGGCCACGTGGCCTTTTTCAAGAGAAAAAACAAAAACAATACAACTACGTGATGTCCATCTTTGGCAACTGGTCAGAGCAAAGAACTGACGTTGCCAAGGATGGACATCACGTAGTTGCATTGTTTTTTGTGTGTTGTTTTTTTTTTTCTCTTGAAAAAGGCCACGTGGCCGAAAATTAGAAGAGTGGCATTGTGATTATCTTTAATATGCTTTATTGCCAAGAGTTCTTGATCAAAACTGGCCGGACATATCATGATGGTGTTGATTATTATCAACACACATTTATGTGTTCAGTTTGTTAACATTGCTAAAGAAAAGAACCCTGCTGCGTCTCTGCCTGTTCTAGCTATGAGTGCCGTTTCGTTTGGAAGAAAGTATAGTCCTTTAAATTCTAACATCAACCCATTCCCTCTCAAACTCCTCGATATATCCACAGAGCCTTAAAGCCCTGCTTTGTTAAAATTGTCAAGACTAAATATCCCGATTTTCTCCTCCACTCGTCGTGTCCTTCCCTTCGCTTTTTATGTTCGTTGGGTGATTTACAAGCATTTTTTGCGAGGTTTTTTTATACATGAAGCCTTATTAGTTTTAATCACTCTTTTATACATTAGATGTGTGACCTAATATCCATTCTAAAGGTTGTCTGCCGGTATCCTTGGGTACTAAGTATTTGAATTATGCAGTAGAATATTAAACAATGTTTGGTTGAAAACGTAAGTTCTTTTTTTTTCCCAATACGTTTTATCTTGAGGCCCCCATATCTCAGCCCCGCTAGTCAGAGCTGGTTCTCAGCTGGACAATAAAAAGTTTGGAGAACTATGTAGAACCAACCAAATGAAGGAGCCTGGCACACACTACGAGCTTTGCTAAAAACAAGCTAACATACAAATGCACAAAAACACACGGTGCAAGTGACGCTTATCTTAACAAGCAATACCCAACAGTTGGTTAAATTTTCGTCAAATGCTTCTTCTTCAGACATTACATACAACTAAATGACGTTTTTGTGAAACAAGCTAAATTACGAATGCACAAAAACACACAGTGCAAGTAATCATTATTGCAATAAAGATGACACTATATCAATTAATTTTTCGACACCTGTATCTTCTTCAGAAGTTACAAACAACCGAATTAAGTTTACGTAGAATTTCAACATGTTTTTATGACCCCCTTTAATTCCATTTCTATAAATTTCTATTATTACTGCATTTTTCGTCTGAGTTTGTTGTAAAATGTCTGTAGTCACTTCATAGGATGCATCTGAGTCTTGCCCCAAATTACTCCCCTTGGAATGGTTTTGGAACAGGTGAGTAATTCTGGCACATATACATAACTTCTCCCACCCCCCATTCTAAATTCAAGTACAATATGCTTTTAATTGATTTGTTTTGTCGCTTTGGGCAGCGAGTTTTTATGTAAGACAGGAGTGAAAGGTTGTGTCAAAGGTAGAGGTCATTCTGTCTTTAATCCCTTGGACTACCTTTCATCACCCGTGGGTCAGTGGCTCTGGGAATGGGACGGCTAGCGGCACCATACACTGGGAATCAGGTCACTCCATGAGCTGGACGAGACCCTGAACAAGTTGCTAGCCCAACAATCAGTTTACACGTGTTCTTAACTTTGCTGGACAAACAGCTCAAAGCTCTGCTTTGCATGCTTATGACAACAGTAACTGTAGAAAGCTACCAGAAAGCCTGATTGGCTTAAACAACTTTTATTCAATGACCAATAACAGCATACATTCACAGGCATCAGGGCAGATGAGTAACAGCAAAC
>JADBJO010010379.1:32500-35000 GCA_016801955.1 Conus betulinus
AACCTCTCTCTCCCTCTCTCGGTCTCTTTACCCCACCTGTGTGTGTGTGTACTTGTGTCTCTCTCTGCCAGCCTCCTCTACTCCCTCTCTCTGCCCCTTTAACCTCTCTTTCTAGAAACATCTCTCTCTCTACTCTCCTCTCTCTCTCTCTCGTATCTCTCTCTCTGTACATTTCTCTCTCTCTCTCTCTCTCTCTCTCTCTCTCTCTCTCTCTCTCTCTCTCTCTCTCCAGCTCTCTCTCTCTGTACATCTCTCTCTCTGTACATCTCTCGGTCATCTCTCTCTCTCTCTCTACTCCTCTCTCTCTCTGTACTCTCTCATCTCTCTCTCTCTCTCTCTCTCTCTCTCTGTACATCTCTCTCTCTCTGTAACATCTCTCTCTCTCTGTACATCTCTCTCTCTCTCTCTCTGTACCATCTCTCTCTCTCTCTGTACATCTCTCTCTCTCTCTCGACATCTCTCTCTCTCTCGACATCTCTCTCTCTCTCTGTGTGTACAGCTCTCTCTCTCTGTATATCTCTCTCTCTCTCTCTACATCTCTCTCTCTCTGTACATCTCTCTCTCTCTGTACATCTCTCTGCTCTCTCTCTCTCTCTCTCTCTCTCTCGCTCTCTCTCTCTCTCTCTCTGTATCACTACTACCACCTCTCCTTCCTCTCTCTGCTACTTTACTGCCTCTGTTCTTCTGCACATCTTTCTCTCTCTGTATCTGTCGTGTGTTCTGTCTGTCTGTCTGTCTGTCTCTCTCTGTCTCTCTCTCTCTCTCTCTCTCCTCTCTCTCTCTCTCTCTCTCATCTCTCTCTCTCTCTCTCTCTCGTTCCAGCGGCAACTTCCATACACATCGTTCTCTTTGTTTCGGAGAGAGAGAGAGCGAAGAGAGAGAGAGAGAGTGGAGAGGAGGGGGAAAGCAAGTGGGGGGAGGGGAGGAGGGTGTGGTGGTGTTGAGGGAGGGAACAGAAGAAGGGGAGATGAGGAGGGAAAACGAAGGAAGGACTACTCCATAGAACCAGCCAGTGAGACTAAAACAGTGCGTTTCAAACCAAGGAAAGGCAATCTTTAGTTACAGTATCACTTACACTCCCTTAGGAACAGCATAACTGACAGTCCAGTGTAGGCCGAGAGAAATCTCCACACATGCCAAAAAGTATCAAAATAGCCAGCTGTCTCAGGTTAAACTGTGTAGGAGAGATTCCATGGCCGTATGATAGACGCGTATACAATGTACCATATCAACAGCAGATAGAGAGTGTGACAGTGCCAGTACAACACACCATTTAAAACCCAGACATTTTGTATCAAACACCAAAGCACTTAAAATCAGCAAGCCTATGGCCATTTCTAATGCCAAAAGAACATACAGGACTACGCATGGTGTGTAAGGGACTGGTTGGAGGAAAAAAATCGCTAAACAATGTTACCATATCAAAACAGCAGATTAACACCACACTTAAAATAAAACATGTAGGGTAAAAAGAAAAGAAAACGAAAGAAAGCTAGTAGTAGCAAATTGAAAGAAAGAAAGAAAGCTAGTAGTGTGTGTGTGTGTGTGTGTGTGTGTGTGTGTGTTTCGTTGCTTTTTTTTTTTCGGCAGACGAAGAGGACAGTGTGAAACACCAAAAAAATGAAGTGGTGGATTTCGGCCTTAGGGGAAAGAAAGGCAAGAAAAAAAATCACCGCCTTAGGTGCTCCATTGACCAATAACTGATGCCTCAATTAAAAAAAAAAAAAAACAGCAAAAAAAACAACAAGAACAACAAAAACACAACACACAGACGTGTCTGCTTTCTTTTTTTTTTACTCTCTCTCTCTCTCTCTCTCTCTCTCCTCTCTCTCTCTCTCTCTCTCTCTCAAAGCGCGTGCTGTTTTTCCGTCAAAGATTAGGTGTATTGAACCTTCGAATGCGAGTGTTTTCTTTCTCACGGTTTAGTGGTGGACAATGTGAGCGTTGTTGGCTTGTGGATTGTAAAGTGTGGTGTGTGTGTGTGTGTGTGTGTGTGTGTGTGTGTGTGTGTGAGAGAGAGAGAGAGAGAGAGAGAGGAGAGAGAGAGAGAGAGAGAGAGAGAGCATGCCATCAAATTCACATGTGAGGACGTAACGTGAGATAGAGAGACAGAGACAGAGACACAGAGAGAGAGAGAGGAGAGAGAGAGAGAGAGAGAGAGAGAGAGAGAGAGAGCACGCCGTCAAATTCACATGTGAGGACGTAAACGTGTTCCTTGGACACATGTTTGACGCTGTGTGGAGATTTCTCTTCCCTTTAGCTTCTCCTTTGTTTACCTCCTCCCCCGACCTTCCCTCCCCTATCAGTGACCTAGGGAGAACTGGTGTGAAAACCCAAACTGTGAACGACGAAGAGCCAACGGTGCTGTACCTATTCAGCTAGCGCTGCTGTACGTGACTTTACATTCCCTTTGCTTGCAATGACCTTTGATTTATCCTTAATGCTTTCCTTAAAGATCTACCCTTTTATCGACTTTGTATCTGTGTTAGCTAGTGTTTAT
>JADBJO010010379.1:40000-55000 GCA_016801955.1 Conus betulinus
TCGTTTACGTTTCGCCATTTTACTTGGAAACAGAGTATGCCCTCTCTCTCTATCTCTCTCTCTCTCTCTCTCTCTCTCTCTAAACCGCTCTTTCTTTCTTTCTTTCTTTCTTTTTTGCTTCCTTTTACGCTTTTTTTTTCTGTTTTTTTGTTTTTCTGTCTTTCTTTGTGTAGCTTTTTTTTTCTTTAACATTTTTCCTTGCTCTCTATCATTGGCCATTCTTTCACTTCGTTCTGTGACCCGTCATTAAACCTTTCTCTTTTTCTCTTTGTTCCGTAACCCATCATTAACCTTTCTATCTCTTTCTTAACATGGTGGGTTTCTGTTTTTTTTATACCAGAAAATAAACTCTTTCTGTTACCGACCGTTTGCTTTTTGTTTTCTTTGTTTCGCAATTTTTTTTCCTTTGTTTTGTCTTATTGTCTTTCAGATATCTCCCTTTGTTCTTTTTTCTTTTAGTTTTTATTTCTTTCATCCACGTTTCCGAATGCCTTTATGTTTTCTTTCTGTTACTTCTTTCTTTCCTTTTACTTCTTTTCTCGTTGTCACATTATTTTTTCTTCAACCTGTTCTTTTCACTTTTCTTCAGTTTTTTTTTTTCAATTTACCGTTCTCTTTATTTTTTTCTTTTCTTTTTTTTTTTCTTTCTCCATTCTTTTACATGACTTTATTTTACCTTTCTTTTTGCTTCTTCTGTCTAAAAACAGTTCTTTGTTGTTACTTTTCATTCTTTTTGCCTTTTTGTTATTTTTCTTTCACATGACTTTATATTACCTTTCTTTTTTTGCTTCTTTCAAAATAGTTTTGTTTTTACTTTTTTTTTTTTTTTTTTTTTGGTCTTTTTAGTTAATTCTCAATATTCTGGATCTTTATCTTCTGCTCGTCCTCCCTCCTTCCCTCTTTCGTCCTTCCCGCCCTCTTGCTCCTCTTATCTTCCTTTTGCTTTTTTTATTTTTTTTTTTTTATTATCCTCGTCCTCCTCATTCTGTTTCTATCCCTTTTGCTCTCGGTATCCCTTCCATACTTCTCTCCCCCTGTCCCTTTACTTCCTGTGCTTCTTGTTTCTACTCGTTTACTTCCCTTGTTATCTTGCCCCCGTATTTCTTTTTTTACCATCGTCTCTTCTTCTTCATGTACTATTTTCATCCGCACTACTACCTCCGCTGATCCTGCGCTTCTTCCTTCGCTCTTCTTCTTCCTTCACTTGTGCGTCTTCCTTCGCTTCTTCTTATTCCTTCGCTGCTTCTTCCTTCGCTTCTTCTTCTTCTTCCTTCGCTTCTTCTTCTTCTTCCTTTGCTTCGTCTTCTTCCTTTGCTTCGTCTTCTTCCTTTGCTTTTTCTTCTTCCTTCGCTTCTTCTTCTTTCTTCCTTCGCTTCTTTTACTTCCTTCGCTTCTTCTCTTCCTCCTTCGCTTCTTCTTCTTCCTTCACTTCTTCTTCTTCCTTCACTTCTTCTTCCTTTTCCTTCGCTTCTTCTTCCTTCACTTCTTCTTCCTTCGCTTCCTCTGCCTTCGTGTCTTCTTCTTCCTTCACTTCCTCTTCTTCCTTCGCTTCTTCTTCTTCCTCCTTCGCTTCTTCCTTCTTCGCTTGTTCTTCTTCCTCTTTTACGGCTTCCTCCTCCTATCCACCCCCACACCCCCAACTTGCCTACGCACCCCTTCTCTCCTTCCCCCCCCCCCCCCCCCCCCCCCCCCCCCCCCACCCCCCCCACCCCCCCACCCCTCCACCCTCCACCTGCCCCCAGCCCCTCAACTTCCGACATCTTTCTCTGGTGCTGCGTGAGCATGTGGAATGTCACGTGTAGACCGCCCAGACAGAAACCAATTCCTCTGTTTGCCGATGGTATAGCGTTTCACTGAAACGAGGATGGAGTATCGGCGGCTGGCCCTGATGTAGGATGATTGGTAGGTTGGTTGGTGGTTTACTATCTAGCTTTTTGTTGTTGTTGTCTCGTTATTTGATTTATTTATGTATGTATCGGTTTTCATTTCATAAAGATACACGCGCCCCTCTGTGTGTGTGTGTGTGTGTGTGTGTGTGTATACAGTGGTGTGTTACTTTTTTTTATTTACTTTTATTTCATCCGTTTACTTGTTTATCTCTGGTGGGTTTTGTGTGTGGTGTGTGTGTGTGTGTGTGTGTTTTGGTAATCGTTTATCATGGAATAATCATTCTCTCTCTCTCTCTCTCTCTCTCTCTCTCTCTCTCTCTCTCTCTCTTCTGCCCACATAACCTGTAACGCAGAGATAGGTTTTTGCACACGTACTCTCGGATACACACATACGCGCGCACGCGTATTCACGCATGTGCACGCGCGTCAATTCAGCACAGCTCGCACGCGCACGCACACAACACACGCACACACGCGCGCGCGCGACTACGCGCTTGAACGTAAACGCGTTTGTGCACACGCACACACGCGTTCGCCTGAACATTCACTGGCACGCTTATGTGAGCCGGAACACACACGCACGCACGCGCACGCACACACACACACACACACACACACACACACACACACACACACGTTCGCCTGAACACTCGCTGGCACACTTGTGTGAGCCGGAACACACACACATGCACGCACGCAAACACACACGCACGCGCGCGCGCGCGCACACACACACACACACACACACACACACACGCACACACGCACGCACGCACAGAGACACAGAGAGAGAGAGAGAGAGAGAGAGAGAGAGAGAGAGAGAGAGAAAGTTTAAGCATGGTTCACAAGAAAAGGATTCTGATCTTTGGCAGTGGACGGACGATCTCGGAAAAGAAACGAAAAACTACCAAATCAGGAGCGATTGGACTGGATTCGAACCAATGGTACTGTTGTTCCAACTCCATTGCTAATTAGAAAAAAAAAAAGATGTCTTTTTTATTGCTTTATCATTCTGTGTGTGTGTGTGTGTGTGTTAATGTTCATTGTCTGTTTATAACGCATAATGATTATTTTCAACTTGTCGTTGCTTAACCTAATCATACAATATATGTTTTCTTTTCTGTTAAAATGTTTCACGACTTTAGTTTGTTTAATCATATGGCTGATTTGTTTGTTTGTTTGTTTGTTTGTTTTCTTTACCAGTTGAAATGTTTCACACACCTGGTTAGACATATTGAACAGATGTTCCTTAACAGATCACAACACCTAAAAACCCACTGCGGTACAAGGGTGGAGCGCAGCTGCACGTGCGGAAACCACGTAAAACCGGTAAAACGGGTGCCTGTGGGAGCATATGAGTTTGAAAAAAAGGGCGAAATGCTCGTGGTCAATCATGATGCACGTGCATGGCACCTCGTTCATGAACACAGATCAGACGCCGTTGGCCACAAATCTGTAAACAGAACGGTCGTCTACGCCAGCCCAAAAAGCATGGCACAAAGGCAAAGACTGGACCCTGCCGATCGTGGACGTGCCTTAGCGTTGATTGACGAAGGGATTTCTGGCCGCGAGGTGGCTAGGCGTCTGAACGTGTCCCCATTCCACCATCCAACGTCTTGTAGAGAGGTTTCAGGCCACTGGCAGCGTGCAGGATCGGCCACGATCAGGCCGTCCTCGGTGTACCGACAGACATGCTGACCGATTCCTCCTGCTGTCTGCCCTACGCAATCGGGACTGTCACCATCCACCTTAAGGCGTGAGCTCCTGCAGGCTGCAAATGTCAATGTCAGTAGAAGGACAGTTTGTAACCGTTTGCACGAGTTCGGGCTGTCATCCCGGAGACCAGCAGTCCGAGTACCACTTACTCCAGCTCACCGCAGAGCACGGGCAGACTGGTGTCGTCATCACGTTCGCTGGACGAGGCAGCAATGGTCTCGAGTGCTGTTCACAGATGAGTCCCGCTTCACCTTGGCATTCAATGACGGCAGGACCCGAGTGTGGCGAAGGCCAGGAGAAACGTTTTGCTGACGCCACAGTTCGTGAGGTGGATCGTACGGGGGGGGTTCTGTGATGGTCTGGGGTGGCTTCAGTCGTCAAGACAGAACTCCCCTGTACGTCATTCAAGGCATGCTGACAGGGTGCGGTACCGTGACGATTGTGAGGCCCCTGATCCAGCCCGCCCTTCAGGCCATGGGTAACGCTGCTGTTTTCCAAGACGACAACGCCCGTCCACACCGAGCCCGTGTCGTGGACGATCATCTGCAGCAAGAGGGGATCATCCGGATGCAGTGGCCATCTCGCTCACCCGATCTGGCTCCAATTGAGCACCTGGGATGTCCTTGGACGGCGGGTAGCCCACAACCACCCCCCGCCTGTTGACGTGGCCCAGCTCACTCTCTTTCTGCAGCAGGAGTGGCAGGCCATACCGCGGGACACTCTTCGGACCCTGGTGGACTCCATGCGTCGACGTTGTGCCGCTTGCCTGGCGGCAAACGGTGGCTACATTGTGGCTTATGTGACGATCCTGAGGAAGGGTGATTGGACATTACAGCCCGCCTGCTGTCCGCGTTTGATTTGTTGATTTCTATATTGCATTCTATGTCCGTCTCCAAGCAGTGTGTGTGACGTTCTGTGAAGTGTCATCAGGCATTGTGTTCTTTCTCGCTCTATGTTCTATCATCCATTGTTTGGTTATATTCCGCTCAGCGTTATGAGCTTTATCTCATTATTTTGATCTGTCACAGATGCGAGAATCTGCAATGTACCTAGATACCACATGCTAAGGGTCCTCCTGCTGATGGTTATGAGCTTTATCTCATTATTATTCAATCTGTCCCAGATGCGATAATCTACGATGGTACCTAGATACCACGTGTTACGGGGTCCTGCTGATGGTTATGAGGTTTATCCCATTATTTCAATCTGTCACAGATGCGAGGATTTACAGTGGTACTTGAATACCACATACTACGGGTCCTGCTGATACTGATGGTTATGAGCTTATTGTCATTATCTCAATCTGTCACAGATGCGAGGATTTACAATGTTACTTGTATACCGCATACTACGGGTCTTGCTGATACTGACGGTTGTGAGCTTTATCTCGTTATTTCAATCTGTTACAGATGCGAGGATCTACAGTGGCACGTGGATACCGCAAACTACAGGTCCTGCTGATACTGATGGTTGTGAGCTTCATCTCATTATTTCAATCTGTCACAGATGCGCGAGGATCTACAATGGTACTTGGATACCATAAACTATGGGTCCTGCTGATACTTATGGTTGGGAGCTTTATCTCATTATTTCAATCTGTCACAGATCCGAGGATGGACAGTGGTACTCGGATACCACATACTACGGGTCCTGGTCATCCTGGTGTCCGCCAGTCTTCTGAGTGGACAGAAAAAATCCACTTGGAATACCTTCTCATGGATGTGGTATGACCACTTCGACGAAGTGGACGACCACATGAGAGATGCGAGGATTTACAATGGTACTTGGATACCACATACTACGGGTCCTGCTGATATTTGTGAGCTTTATCTCGTTGGTTCAATCTGTCACAGATGCGAGGATCTACAGTGGTACTTGGATACCGCATACTACAGGTCCTACTGATATTGATGGTTGTGAGCTTTTATCTCATTATTCAATCTGTCACAGATGCGAGGATCGACAGTGGTACTCGGATACCACATACTACGGGTCCTGGTCATCCTGGTGTCCGCCAGTCTTCTGAGTGGACAGAAAAAATCCACTTGGAATACCTTCTCATGGATGTGGTATGACCACTTCGACGAAGTGGACGACCACATGAGAACTGTGACGGCTGAAAAATTGCCGTTCCAAGTCCCGAGAGGAGCTGGTGCTGAGACCGGACACTGTGGCGCAGGTGAGTGAGATTCATTCCTTGTCCGGTTGGTCGGGGCAACTGGACTGGCAGTTCAATTCATCCCCAGTTGTTGACTGTGATGGTTTGCTGACGTTCAATTCGACACGGACTCGTGAGGTCGTTGACGGTCTGTCTTCTTCAGGTACAGAATATGACGATGTTGAACGAGATCTTGAAAACGGGGCAAAGGAAAAGCGAACGGTTGACGATCAACAAGTACAGTAACTTTTTCCTCTGAAGGTGAAACAAAAAACGCATAGTTCCTGTGTGGTGGTGGTGTGTGAACCGATAGCGTTTAGACACTTGCTTTTCTTGTAAAAACAGTTCTTTCCAGCACCTCCTCCCCTTCCTTCCTCCTCACACTTGTCTCCCTTGGATTCTGACTATGCCTCTCTCTGTCTCTGCCCCTCTGTGTCTGTCACTCGCTATCTGTTTTTCCTCTCTCTCTCTCCTCTCTCTCTCTCTCTCTCTCTCTCTCTCTCTCTCTCTCTCTCTGTGTGTGTGTGTGTGTGTGTGTGTGTGTCTCTCTGTGTGTGTGTGTGTGTGTGTGTGTGTGTGTGTGTCCTGTTTTCTACATTTTGAGCCGCCCACGCTGCTGAAAAGTTTGGTGCGGATAACAACAGAAAGAAAAACCACAGAGAACTTGTACAAAACACCCACGAAGAAAATGGGGAGAGGGTGGTGGTGGTGGGAGGTGATGGGGTGAAGGGAGAGTGTTCACAGGCAAACACACGGTACACAGCATGTTGTAGTCCAAATCTGTATTCCACAAAGACAAATATGACATTAACCCGTGTGCTTGTCGTAAAACAGATTTAGAGAATCGAAAGATAATGGTATTTCTTTCTTTCAAGCCGCAAAAGCTAGCTTTTGGAATTTCTTCGAGGTATGTCTATTCTGCTTGTTCTCTAGTGGTCGGCTGGGCTTTAAGCGACACGAAAAAAAAAAGGTGAGGTTGACCATTCTGTGGTTGTTCTTTGTATTTGTCATCCATGTTGCCCATGTACTGCATTCCTTCTTGCCTCGCTATGTTTGTCATGCTCTACTCGTTTTCTTAAAAGTGTCTTCAAATTGTTTGCTGTCTCTCTCTATCTCTCTCTGTCTCTCTGTCTCTCTCTCTCTCTCTCTCTCTCTCTCTCTCTCTCTCTCTCTCTCTCTCTCTGATCTGTCGACCGACATTACATTATCCTTGCAAAACCTGTGTTTCGCACCTGTCAATTTTCATTGTAGATCCTACTTTGAGTGTAGTTAAGGTATATAACAAAAGGCACATCCGAGCGAGCGCGCTTCCCTAGAGAAAGACGAGACAAATGGAGAAAACGGAGATAAAAAAAAAAAAAGGGAGGGGGGAGAGAAGTTTTTTTACTATATATTATTTAGCATGAACATGTGAAAGAGTACATGCCAGATTTGTAAAGACGATTAAAAGATAAATTTTAAAAATACATCAAACCATGTTTTGCAAAACCTAGGCATCTGTTTTTAACATTTGTGTGGCTTTTAGCAACACACACAAGGCAAACAAAAGAATTCACGAGGAAAGAAAGAAAGGGGGGGGGGGGGGGGGGGGGGGGGGGGGGGGGGGGAGGGAGAGTCGAGATTTAACATTTGACACATTTAACAGGCGACGCGTCTTATTCTCAGCCCGCTGACAAAGTGCCGGCCCTGTGCGCAGCTTCCGGTGTACAACCAGCTGTTGGACCGGATATGGTACCCGAACCGGACGTCGCTGATCCACCTGCACAACATGGCGCTGAACCGGGCGTTCTTCTACAGCTATGTCCTGCAGAGGATGAACGGCTCTTCTCAGTTCTTCATGCAGCCCAACTGGCTCTACATTACATGTCCCGCCACTGCCAGACGTCAAACGCCAACCCCTACATGCTCAACGGCGGGTTTCCAACGTTGTTTATACCATGACCTCAGTTGCCCTGTGCGCATCCGCTTCCGGTTAACTACCACCAACTGTCAACATTGGAGCCGCCGATTACCGGTACCGTAAACCACCGTTTCGCTGACTCCACCTGGCACATACATGCGGCGAACGACCCGGATGCGTTACTCTACAGGTTATGTCCTGGCATAGGATGAACGGCTCTTCTCAGTTTTCCTTCTCTGTCAGCCCAACTGCCCTATCCATTCTTCATGCAGCAGCCCAACTGGCTCTACATGTACATGTCCGTCCGCCACTGCCGACGTCAACGCCAACCCCTACATGATCAACGGCAGCGCCCTCTACTTCGACAAGGACTGCCACTACCCCAACTGGTCAGTTCGTGTGCGTTTTGTGTATACTTTGTCGTTGTTGTTGTTTGTTGTTAATTGTTAATCAAACGAAACACAATTACTGACAAATACAGACGCGTCATTCATTCTGTTCATTGGGGGAGGGGGGGGGGGGGGTCTGTTCTGTTTATCCAACTCAAGCTTACAGTTGCTTTGCTTTAGTTTATGCTTGGTTATTTATTTTCAGTGGTCTTTTGTATATGTTTATTTGTCACTGTGTCGGCAAGATTGCTCGAAAACAACTCAATTGATTTTAACTTCGCTTTGAGGAAAGATGAGTTATAGATATCCGGACGAACCCATTAGATTTTAGTGCAGATTCGGATCAAAGAGTGAAACCAAGGAATTTGTTCTTTGTCAAAAAGGAATTTTTTTTTTTTTTTTTTTTTTACATTTCGTAAATATTTTTTTTTACAAAAAGCACGTACGTCTCGAAGAAAGAAAAATCAAACTTATTCAGTGTATTGATATTTAACAGACTTAAAGATCGGGTGCAGACCTTGATTGTGCCCGGATCCAGTGAATAACATAACGTTCATAAAGGAGGACTGGGGATGGGAGGCATATTTTTTTCAATCTTCGCACGGTAACAAGTCTAGCAAGATAACAGAACTTACCACCAAACTGTAACCAAATCAATGTGAATTCAGTTAGGTGAAAAAGTGTTGATGGATTAGTGCCGGTGTTTTAGATATATCAGAAGACACACAATGTGATTAAGGTAGGATTGAACTTTGAGTGCCTTGTTGGACCAGTGCGAAAGTTTGCGACCCTCTGATTTATTCATCTTTTATTCTGTTTTTAATTCTGTTTCATTCATTCTTTTTGCCCTTGAGGTTATTAGAAGACAGGTGGGGGTATAGTGTTAAAACGACAAAAGAAGTACATTTTGTCCATGGCCCCTACGTGACACTTTGTGGAGACAACATTTGACTTTCAGAGAGAAACAGATCCCCTTCACTTAATCTAGTTGTAACTCGAGTTCTTCGGAGCTGTTTGAGAGCAACGTTAACATGTTTACTTTGTACCATAGTGGCAGGTAAACTGGCGGTGTTTGATAACTCTCAGGCAATGTGCACAGTGGACCCGGACCCGGCCGTGCCGTGTTCCACCCGGTTGCACGACCGGCAAAATCACGGGTCCCATTCACTCAGGTCGGGGCTGGGTGCACTATGCACAACTTTTGCATTCGCCAGTAAGCTGGAAAAGAGATGAACCGGAAAAGAGTTTTTTCTTCCGGACGGGCTGCGCACGGGTTTGGGTCCGCTATGCACACAGCCTTGAGAGATGTTCTTGCATGCCCCGATAATTATGTGCTGACGATTCAGACGTGGGTGCCAGGTACACCACCCTCCCGTTCAACAACACCATCCCGCTCTTCGGGCCCAAGGCGTGGCGTCACGACGACTACAACGACCAGGAGAACTTCTTGCGCGAGCCCCACCGGCAGGTGGTGGAGGTGGCTGACCTGGGGGCCGGCACAGGCATGAACTACACCCACCCGGCCTTCAAGATGACCCCTGGTTCACCAAGTGGCTGCCCGACCTGTGGGGCGACGTGGACTCCCTGACCAAGTTCACCTACTACATCGGCATCAAGTACAGCAACGAGACGGGCAGGTGCGCACTTTTTCTGTCTGTCTGTCTGTCTGTCTGTCTGTCTCTCTCTCTCTCTCTCTCTCTCTCTCTCTCTCTCTCTCTCTCACACACACACACACACACACACACACACACACACACACACACACACACACACACACACACACACACACACACACACACACACACACACACACACACACGCCCACACACGCGCACACTCACGCACATGCACATGCACATGCACATGCACACACACACATACACACACGCGCGCGCGAGCGCGCGCGCACAGAGAGAGAGAGACTGTGTGTGTGTGTGTGTGTGTGTGTGTGTGTGTGTGTGTGTGCGCGCGCGCGCGCGCGTTTTATGTGTGCCTGTGCGCTTTTGAGAACAACACTTTGCTCAGAACAAAGAGACGCCATCGGCTGGTATTTCAATGTTAATAGTTAGTCCATTTCCTCTAAGATGGGGCCAGTTTGTTGTTGTTTGTGTTGTTGATTTTATTCAACTTGTGTGTGTGTTTGATTTTTACAGATTCTTCGGGAGTTTGGGTGTTTTCTTCGAATCTGATGAAGACCGACTAACTTTCATTTCAGACTGGAAATTCGTGCGTGTATTTGCTACGCATCAAAGCTGGCCCATTTTTAGGGAAATACCTTTGTGACAACGATAGGAAGAGATATCCAGCTCTCTCAGGGAAGCTGGCAGTACGGGGGGAGGGAGGGGGGGGGGGGGGGGTAGGGTGTTGAGGTGGCGGTGGGCACCCGCGAGGTCATATGACAGAGCGGAGTGGGCGCTCTTGCTTACTTTTTTTCGCCGGGAAAAGAAACTAACACTACTTACATTCATCACGATCCATTTTCGTCGTCAGAAACCCGTGAAACACGAGAAGGCATTAGGACGCCACCTCACAGCACATTCTGCTTAGGGTCAGGTTTCCCAAAACTGTTGTGACAGGCTCGACCTTGGGTTGAAGGCCACAGGAAGGTCAAATGACCGGGAAAAGCATTCCCAGTCAGAGTAGGACTGGATTTACGCCGCAATTCCTGTTCCAAATGACCGAGGAGGAAGGACGAAATCCAAGCGTTCATTTTCATCAGTGTATGAAAATTCATCACTAATTGCCATAGAGATCAAGATTTCTCCACGCGGTCTGTCAGTCAGCAGACCCACCTCAGCCACATTTTTTTTGCACGTTCATGATGATCGACCATTCTTGTCAGCCTCTCCTTTTTGTCACCAAAAAGATTTCCAGGCATTCCTTTGCTTCCAGGCGTTAGAAATTAATCGCATAATCAATATTAATCTCCGAGTTTTTCTAATTGGTCTACAAATCAGCAGGCCTAGGGTCAGATATATTTTTGTTTAGTATGCTCTTCATGACTGTCAGTGTCGGCTGCTTTTGCAGATTCACCTAGAGCGAGTTGCACGTTTTCTCTTTCTTAAGTATCTCAAAGCTATTCAAGAACTATAACCTCCGATTTCTTGGGAAAAAAAAAAGAAAAAGTTAATAATTACTTCTAATTTCCGATTTTCTTTATTTAATTCAACAATTGCTTCTGATCTCCGATTAAAAAAAAAACAAAACTTCTGATCTCTCATTTCTTTCTTTTTTATTTGATGATTACTTCTGATCTCCGATTTTTTTTTTTCTGATCTCCGATTTTTGTTTTATTTAATGATAACTTTTGATCTTCGATTTTTCAGATTTAATAATTACTTCTGATTTCGGATTAATTTTATTTGATAACTACTTGTGATCTCCGATTTCTTTTAATTTGTCTAGTCCTGTACTCCTGGTACTCTGTTTGTCTGTGTCCTTATGTCCTTGGCGGTAACTAACCCCCTGTCTTTTCAAATTTTCCCTTTGATTTAATAGTGAAGTCTAAAACACCCATTTCTTTATTTGATGATTACCTCAGATGTCCGATTTTCTTTTATATAATAATTACTTCTGATTTCCGGGTTTTTTTTTTCATTTAATGATTAGTTCTAATCTCCGATTTTTTAAAAAAAAATTAATGATTTTTTTTATTTTTTTAATTTTATTAATTACTTCTGACCTCCGGTTTTTTTTTTCTGTTTTTTTTTTTTTCCAACTGTCCTACTAATCAGCAGACCCTAAGGTCAGCATCATGTCATTTCATCACGTCCTGGAGGTGATCCTCCACCCTGTCCTCCAGGTTCACCCACGACGAGTTCCAAGCGTTCCCCTTCGTGGGGCCGTCTTCGCCCTCCGCCCAGGAGAAAGACGAACGCATGCTGCCCGTGGTGTTCACCCAGCCCTACTTCGACTGTGGCCGCTCCAACAGTGGATCGTGTCCGCCGTGTCCCCTGTCGTGGACTTCATGCCGCGCTACTCCAACTGGACCCACCTGAGGAGGCAGAGGTGAGCGAGCAGGCGTCGGGTTAGGTTATGATGAGGAATGGAGAAAGAGGATTATCTGGAGGACAGGGAAAGAAGGCTGTCTCTCCCCCCCCCCCCCCCCCCCCCCCGCTCTCCCCCCACCCCCCAAGATACTTACTACTATTGCTGTTGCTGCTGCTGCTAGTTTTATCATTACCTATGGCACTGTGTCTACCAGTGTATTGTTTCCATCATCGTAACTCCGGATATTTGACTGCTATCTCTGTAAATAACTGTACTCGATCATCTGTGCGCCAACCAACCAACTGGACTGCTCTCACTGTAAATAACTAAACTCCATCATCTCTGCCCCAACCAACCAGCTGGACTCGGCTGATTGGGGCAGATACGAAAACGTCGCTGGATCTTGGCAAAGAGGACTGGAGGACAGAGAAAGAGGGGTGGATGTAACGGGTGTGAGGGGTGGGATGCAACGGGGTGGGTGGGTTGGGATGTCACGGGTGTGAGGGGTGGGATGTAACGGGTGTGATGGGTGGGATGTCACGGGTGTGAGGGGTGGGATGTCACGGGCGTGAGGAGTGGGATGTAACGGGCGTGAGGGGTGGGATGGATCGGGTGGGTGGGTGGATGGGGGCAGGTAGGTAGGCGTGTTTTGTGAACTGGTGGTCAAGAGAAAAGAGTGGAAAAGTGTTTGACTTTTGTCTTTCAATAGACCTGAGGAAAATTATGAGAGAGACAAATTGGGGTGGAGGGGGGGTAGAAAGGAAGGGAGGGAGGGTGAAAGGAGAAGGGGGGGGGGGGGGGGGGGGGAATCGCAAATAGACAAAGGAACAAAGAAAAGACCATCTATACAACATTGCCAGCCGTTCTGCTTTATTTTTATTGTATGTGTTTTAATCGTCTTCGTCGCCAGAATTATCAGACGCTGATATACGATAATATAGGTTTTAAATCGTTGCTTTTTTAGCTGTCACTTTGTATTATTTCTGCTGGTGGTGGTACAAATACTACTGCTGCTACTACTATTGTCACTACCGCTGCTATTGTTCTTGCCATTGCCCTCATTGTAACTGCGATTACTAGACAACTGACACGATGAATTACGTGCTAAGCAGCCAGCCGACCCAACTAATCATCTTCAGGAAAAAAAAAGGCAGGCTAGCAAAGTACTTGACACATCCAACTCGGGAGCTAACAAGGTTACTAGGTAACTAGGTCGTCGTTGGTCTAGTGAGACCTGCTGAACATTTGACACACGCTGCTGACTCAGATTATCCGGTACTTGACGTAGGCTGAACAGAAGTTCCCTTGTGATACAACTACAGATAAGTTGACGTTTAACGCTCAGTGTAACTTCTGATGGGTACATTACACTTTCTGTCATCATGTCTCCAACACGGGTTCTCTGATGGGTGCGTTACATTTCCTGTCATCATGTCTCCACCAGTCTCTCCTCTTCTCAAATGTTCACATAAAGCTTTCTTTCTCTGATGTAAGTGCGCACGGACTTTTTCATTTTCTTCTTAACGTCTTAGGACACACTTTTCTCCCAAAGAAAGAGACCTAAGTTAAGTTTCGTTAAAATGTACTTTTTTTCCTAACATGCACTATTGCCATGAAAGACGGACGTAGCTGAAGGTACAGATGAACGTAGGTAGCCTCCCCTGTCAGTCCATTTTTGTCCAGACTTTCTCCATTTTGTCCAGAATTCCTCCATTTTGTCCAGCAGTTCTGCACTACTGTGTTGAAGCCTGGCCGAGTGATAGACATAACAGTGTTGAGATTTCCAACTTTACATGCGATCATCATCACATCAGAAAGAGACGGTTGCGAATTATTGTGTCTCTTCGTGTCGGTCTCTTCCTGCCAAAAGATCCATAATAATTACGTCCCTTCGTGCCAACATTTCTTTGTGCCAGATCTGTATTACGATCTTTTACTTTTAATAGAAAAAAAATCAAAATATAGTTTTAAAAGGTAGCAGCAGTGGATGGAATTACCTGTCGCTAGCGCTATGTGTCATTATCACGATGTTCATTGGTGCCTCGCGCCAGTCTCGCTAGTGCCATTGGGATTACGTTCATTGTGGTGCTACGTACTGATAGCACTTCTATTTTCATCACTACGTCCCAAAGGCGCTACGTCTTGATAGTATGACTTGACTGATGATGACTTAAGTGTGTCTGTCCGTCCGTAAAAGTTGCAATTTTCTAGTATGCTCTCTCTCTCTCTCTCTCTCTCTCTCTCTCTCTCTCTCTCTCTCTCTCTCTCTCTCTCCACAAATACCCGACCCCACCCACCCACTAACACACACACACTCGCACGCACACACACACACACACACACACACATGCGCGCACGCGTGCGTGTTTGTAATGGAGAGCGGACAGCATGTACACCAAGCGTGTTAAGCAAGTACAGGGCGATGAACAACAGGTTTTTTTTTAAGTAGTTCTGAAGAGATCACTTTGAAAGGGAGAGACTCCGACATAAAAAAGATAATTTGGTACAAAGAGGCGTTTGCACGGTTAAGTTACCGTACAGAGCGTACACGATAATGACGTATACACCGATCTAGAAATTGATGGCAGTTGTTTATTTTACCACGTTGATGTAAGAGTTACAAATTGTATTATTTGTACGTGTAAGTCAATCGAATTGTGCAAACATTAAACATACTAGAAACCACTGCTTTTGTTAGATTTGTTAGCACCACTTGGGCCAGCTGAGAAAGGTAAGTTTTGTCCTACACAATATTGAATGGAAGAAAGAAAGAAGTAAAACAACAACAATAACAACAGCAGCAACAACAACAACACTTCAGATTGTGTAATGGGATCCAGAGCTGTGTACGAGTTTCAGTGTACGAATTTATCACAGCTTCATACATTTGCCTCCGTATGATGCAATGCCACATCAGTGTGCTAAGTTTTCCCCAGACTGTGCTATAGAATGCAGCAT
>JADBJO010010379.1:62500-73349 GCA_016801955.1 Conus betulinus
GTGTGTGTGTGTGTGTGTGTGTCCTAAAAAACAGTGGCAGCGAAGTAGAGAATTCTGGTATTTTGTCGATTCTTTTCTAATGTGTTTACGTATTGAATAAGTATAGTAGGAAAAACGATAGTGCAAGCAAAAATGAAGTAATTTCTGATACATTGGTATTTCTTTTCTCATCTGTGTATGTACAAATAAACAATAGTGCAGGCAACGAAATTGAGAATTCCAGAAAACTATTTTTTTTTTCCTCACCTGTTTATCCATAAAAAGGTATGTATAATAGGAAAAAAAAAGCCCAAATAAATGCGAAGTAGAGAATTCTTAATATAGTGGTGTTTCTGTTCTTGTCTATTTATGTATTGAATAATGATAGTAGGAAAACAGCAATGCAAGCGAACGAAGTAGAAAATTCTTGATAAATCGTTTTTCTTTATCATCTATTTATATATTAAATAGGCCTATGATATACAGTAGGCAAGCAACAATGCATGCAAACAAAGCAGAGAATTTCTAAGATATTGGTATTTCTTTTCCCATCTATTTATGTATTGAATGAGTATAGCAGCAAAAAAACAAACAAAAAAAACAAAAAACCAAATGTACAAGCAAACGGAGTAGAGAATTTCTGATATATTAGTATTTTCTCGTCTAGTTATGTATCAAGTAAGTATGATAAGGAAGCCAAAGTGCAAGCAAAACAGATTTTCTGTCATTATTTCTGTTCTTCTTCTGCATTTCCTGGGCTAGAAACTGGGCATGTTTGATGTATATTTTACCGCTTTGAAGCCATTTACATTAGCCACTTTCCATCTTCGGGGATGATGTCTAAGCACGCACGCACGCATGCACGCACACATACACACGCACACACACACGCACGCGCGCACGCGCGCACACACGCACGCACACGCACACACACCACACACACACACACACACACACACACACACACAAACACACAAACACACGCGCGCGCGCACACACACACACACACACACTCACAGACACACGCACATTTCCATGTACACTTTTTTTTTTTTTTTTTTTAACAATCTGCAAGACCAAAGTTGCTTACTGCAACGTCTTCTGTGGCGCACCAACAGTCTTCAAGACTCTCTGGGACAGGTGATCGGTGAAGACGAAAGTCCTTCATCCAAATCGTCTAGACTAGTGTAGTGATGACTCTGGAATGAAACGAACGCCAGTGTTTGGATACTGGCTGATTTTGTGGAATCTCCGTTTACCTACAGAAAGACTTTTGGGGAACAAATTGTGTCTCCTTTTCTTCATAAAATTGCCTTACAATCCATGAGTAGCTGACCCACGATCTCCAGAATTGTGGAATTCTACTTTCACTCCAAGGGTCCCATTAGCTGGTGTCCCAAACCAATTTTTTCCTCTCCTTTCTCATGGCTTTGTCTTTAACTTTCAGAAAAAACGGCGGAAAACGGAAGTTCCGTACGGAATGCACGCTGACACCGAGGCTGTTCACGACCGGAAGCTGGTGTCACGCGCTCACATGGAGGCCGTCCTTCAGCGCCGGCGACAGGAAGCGGCCGCCAAACGCCGGGAAAAGCTGAGGCAAAAAGTGCAGCATGTCAGCAATAGCACGTACAACCGGCGAAGGAAGCGTTCTTCAGTGTTTGATCAGAAGGTAAGAAAAGCATGATGTAAGTGCCGCCATCTCTCCCGAAACAATTGTAGAGAAACGATTCCGATGAGACATATAGCTTGGCATATAGGTTAGCTGGACTTTTTAGAGATAAGAGGGACAGAAGTGAAAAGGCAACACCAAGAATGAACAATCTGGTTTCTAATTCAGACTCTTTCCGTTTAAAGTTCACTTCATTTTCAATGTGAATAAGACTGTCTAAGACGTGACAAATCGTAATGGTATTGCTAAAGTGAACTAAATTGAAGTATTAATCAGCCTTAGCACACCAAGGTGATCTGTGATAAGTGTCTCTTTACAGCACTTCAGTACTTCGGCGGGAATACCGTCTTTCCCTGGTGCCTTGCCAGAGGCAAGAGAGTCCAGGGCTTCATTGAGTTCGTCTATGGTTGGTTGTCAGTCAGGCTCTTCCAATTCTGGTAGGCACTCTATGGCATTCAGGGCATCTTCTGTGACTACATTTTCCCTTGCATATAGCTAGTGTAGTGTTCTACCCAGCGCTCCATCTGTTGTTCTCTGTCCTGAATCACCTCCCTGAAGCTGATTTCAAAGGAGCAGTTTTCTTCTGTGTTGTTGGGCCCAGTGCCTGCTTGATGCCGTCATACATCGCCTTAATGTTGCCTGTGTCAGCTGCGATCTGGATCTGGCAGCACACACACACACACAGAAGTTGTTTGACCACGATGGAAGCTACGGGAGAGCGCATTGAGTCAACAAATCAGGGGGCATTATCACGCATTTATTTTAATGGAACGTGCAGAGAAAAAATAGGAATCGGCGTAACTTATGCATGGATGTTGAGAGAATATGATCGTCTACAAGCTTACTTTCTTAGGCCCATTGGTCTTGCCACAGCATAGGCCATCAACAACTGCCTGCCAACATCCATGGTCCTGGGCAATCTTTTCTAATTTGCTTCAGCTGTAACCCATCTGCCCGGTGTCCACTTCCAGGCCCTGTCTCCAGGTGTTTTCTTGGTCTTCCTTGCTTCCTTTTGCCATGAGGATTCCAGGTCAGAGCTTTTCTGGTGGTGTTGTCCGGGGGCTTTCGGAGCGTGTGTCCTATCCACCGCCATCTTCTTTTGCGGATGTCTTGCTCGACTGGCAGTTGGTTACATCTTACACACAGCTCTTTGTT
Organism: Conus betulinus; assembly: GCA_016801955.1. Classification (NCBI taxonomy): domain Eukaryota; kingdom Metazoa; phylum Mollusca; class Gastropoda; order Neogastropoda; family Conidae; genus Conus; species Conus betulinus. The sequence goes on from JADBJO010010379.1 coordinate 65,304, forward strand.
GCTGGTTGTCTCTGACCAGTGGATGTAGAGGATCTTTTGCAGGCAGCTGTTAACGAACGTCTGCAGTTTTAGAATGGTGGATTTTGTGGTTCGCCAGGTCTCTGATCCATATAAGAGGACGGATTTGACGTTTGAATTGAAAAGGCGGATTTTCGTCCTGGTGGTGATTAGTCAAGATTTCCAGATGTTTTTGTTTTTTTTCAGAGTGGTGAAGGCTGCTCATGATTTCCCTATTCTGCAAAGCATGCTGTACAAATCTAAGAAACAAGTGGTATGTCTGCCACGAAAACGCTGAAAGCTAAAAGCATAAAACAACTTCAAGTACATTCGCTATACCAACTAATTGCAATGACTGGTTACTTGCTGACGTGGGTACTGTTGTCCCAGAGTAACCGCTTTAACCTGAAAAGGACAAACAAGGCAGTGAGACCGAATTTGGGATCTACAAAGGACACACCATTTGAAACTACCATCTCCGAACTGATTTCTTTTTAACTGAGGCTAAATACTGCTAGGACAAATGACAGCCTATATAATTACATGTAAAAACACTTCGAACCGATGACCCGACTGAATGAAGAAAAAAAAGATCGGTAGTACAGGAGGTGGAACATTAAGAGGACAGCATACAGCTTGATTGGCTGTACACACACACACACACACACACACATATATATATATATATATATATATATATATATATATATATATATATATATATATATATATATAATGCTGAACAACTAAGTAGTGGGGGAAAACAAGTGCAGGTTAACAATTCTTCCATCATTATAGTAATGACTTGGCAAAGATTTGAAATTAAAAGGAGAAAAAAAAATTGAAAATGAAATAAATAGGAAAATGTATATCGTAAATATGAAAACCCCTTCACTAGCTGCATGAGGAAACTATCGCAATCCCTCTCGAAGACAGATATATATGTGTCGCCTGCTCCGAGGCCTTTCGTCCGCTGGATCGGACTCATCAGGGAGACACGGCTGATTGTGTCTGTGCTCTTGGCGTCAGATAGAGACACACCACAGTCCATAATTCTGTGGTGTTCCAACCGCCAAGGGTTCGAAAAAGAATGCAACAGCACCCCCCAAAGCAGCCAGCGAAGGGTAGTAGGATTAAACAAAACGAAAGTGTGGAGAGGAAAAAAGTTGTTGAAAACTAAAAAATTACGCAAACAGTATAAAATGTAAGGGACAGTCTTTGAGCCTATGCTTGAGGATCCATTTAAGGATGCAAGGGAGATCAAAAGATACGGAACAGTCTGAGTGGTCAGCTCTGTTGTTCACTAACCCAAGCATTGTCAGCGGCTAAGTATTGTGCAGAACACCTTTCCTTGGATCTCATAAGAGATGCAATCACCCACTGATTGACCAAACAATATAATGCTGAACAACAACTATATATATATATATATATACGCGCGCACACACACACACACACACACACACACACACACACACACACACACACACACACACAAATGTGCACACAGACAGACAGGCAAGCACACACGTACAGGCGTGCGATCGCGCACGCCCGCACACACACACACACACACACACACACACACACACACACACACACACACACACACACACACACACACAAAAACACACCTTGCTGGCACATACATACATACATATATGCAAGTGCACACACACACACACACACACACACACACACACACACACACACACACACACACACACATCAATGGAAATTTCGTTTTAACGTCTGTTAGGCTATATACCAACCGTCCTGGTGCAAATCACAATTGGCAGCTTCGCTGAGAGAATTGAAAACCAGGGGACTTGCCAATTCTTTATATAGTTCTGTGCAAATAGCAACTACCAAGTACTCTAGGGCGACTGCTAGTCGCAACAGGCTCTCGTGTGTGTGTGTGTGTGTGTGTGTGTGTGTGTGTGTGTGTGTGTGTGTGTGTGTGTGTGTGTGTGTGTGTGTGTTCAGATGTGCATGTGTATTATCATCATTATTATTATCATCATTATTATTGTTTGTTAGAACTACCAATAATATAGCGCCTCTGCTCGGCTAGAGACCAAAATGTAAGCGTTTTACAACCCACACAATCATTTGCACAACGGGCAGCCTACCTGGGGGTAGTGTCGACTGAAGAGCTGCCAGCTGGCGCTTCATTCAGTGGTTTCCCATGTCATCCAGATGGTATCGTTCGATATCGTTTTTACTCAGTTTTACTTATGTCCGTCATTCTTTCCATTTCGCACGCAGGGTGCATGCTATGTGTAACGTGTCATGAATATCAACGGCCAACTGGCCTTCTCTTCCGAAAGTTGATGATGGGGATTTTACGTGTCATGCGTTCGTTCACACACGGAACCTCGGTTTATAGTCTCGTTCAAAGGTTTGTATGGGAAATGGAGTTAGATTTAACTATGAGGAAAATATCCCCCTGGACCAAAACGACCCTGCCGAGATTTGAACCTCAGGATCACCAGGATTATGAGTCCTGCGCTCTACAACCGAGCTATTCCAGCCCCCATATATGTCTAAATGCTTGCATGTATGCGAGTTTGTGTGTATGTGTGATTGCATGTATCCGTGCGTGCATGCATGGGTGTGTGTATTAACAATCACATTCATAACAATATGTGCTGTTCAGTCTTTTCAAGGCCATCTGACCCATATGAACAGGCGAGGTAACTCACAATACAGAGAATCATGAAACATCTGTTTCCATTCATGATATCTGACTTGTTGTCTTCATTCTAAACATTCTGTTACATAGAGAGCTACTTTGTACTCCAACTTTCCTTTAAGTCCTAAAATTTAAAAAAAATGTATCTTTTGCTGAGAATGAAAATGGTAGTAGTAGTAGTAGTGAGGAATGTATTTCGTTCTTACGGAAAAATATCTTGGCTATATCAGCATAAAATGTGTTATGTCTTCAATGCAGTTCCCAGTACATTGTTCACGTGTACCCTCATTTGGTAGTTTGCCAAATCCAGGGATACCTTTTAGAGGAAGTCGGTTGCTTTTCTGTAGACACAATGCTCTTCTAAGCTTTACATCATCAAGATCAGTAACATATGCCGCTGTCATGAATTCAGGCTGGCAGATAAAGTAATCTTGCACTGTTGTAAAAGAGTCTTGCCTGGTTTAACGATCAATATTTAGGAGTCTAGTTTTAAGTGATGACAACAATGTCTGTACACGGCCAGGCTCCTGCATCTCGCAAACATGTCCAATACTGTAAATACATCAAATAGGTCTTGTATTTGTAAGCCAGTTCTTTCTTCCAGAGCGAGCTTGAATATACAACGCGTTATAACGCTGTTTGGGATACCTGTCATTTGCTAGATGTAGAACTCTGCACCGGTATTTCACAATCTTGATGTTTGTATACATAAAATAGGAAATCCGACACATTCTGCGAGCGCTCATTCATTTCTGACGGTCCTTACAATCCTAATATCATGTCACAAACCTTAATCTGTACTTGTGCAATAAAATCATATTGTTTAAAGCCCAAGATTGCCAATCCATATCACAAAAACGACTTGATTTTTATGTCCTAGATATGGACGATAGCAGAGATGGGGAGAGAGTGTTTCATTTTGGATGTAATCTGTTAACCCAAGTAAGTGCTCGAAGGGCTTCACTACTTCATTTTCAACACTGCCGGTCCAGTTTAAGACTAAAGAGGATATTACACCACGATAATTATGTGAGACACAGTCTCTACTTCTTGATCATTTAAATACCACTTCTAAGACTGTTTAATTAAGCCACCATTGTTGGAGAAGGTTTTTTTGTTCTCCATATTTACCGAGAGACCCCGTGTGTGTGTGTGTGTGTGTGTGTGTGTGTGTGTGTGTGTGTGTGTGTGTGTGTGTGTGTGTGTGTGTGTGTGTGTGTGTGTGTGTGTGTGTGTGTGTGTGTGTGTGTGTGTGTGTGTGGTGTGTGTGTGTGTGTGTGTGTGTGGTGTGTGTGTGTGTGTGTGTGTGTGTGTGTGTGTGTGTGTGTGTGTGTGTGTGTGTGTGTGTGTGTGTGTGTGTGTGTGTGTGTGTACGCAAGCGCGCGCGTGTTTACTTGTGTATCTATCCCTCAATCTATCTATATGTCTGTCTATCTATCTATCTATCTATCTATCTATCTATCTATCTATCTATCTATCTATCTATCTATCTATCTATCTATCTATCTATAAGTGTGTGTGTGTGTGTGTGTGTGTGTGTGTGTGTGTGTGTGTGTGTGTGTGTGTGTGTGTGCAGCTAAGATTCTCACGCCTCGGATCAATAACAGGGAACCAACACCAAGAAGAGCACGCGCTTTGTCCCTGGTATCTCTGTGGTATTACAGAAACGATCAGCAATTGTTCAGGTGTGCAGGGACCTTCATACATAAACATGGGTTTCTACTGCTTCCTCACGCTTCAGGTTAGTGATTTCAATTATGGAAGAAGAGCACAAGGAGTTCAAGAACTTAACATTGGGTGGTGGAGAGTTGGATATGAACAGAAGGGATGGACCAATACGTAGTGAAAGTGAACAGAAAAGGGAACGTACTAAAACCGTCACTGTAGACGGTAACTAAAGAGTATTCTGCTGTTTCAAGAATGTGAATTACACCTACTATTGGCCAGGCTCCCTCCACACCGCAGCCTTCAGACAAGAGACATACATGACACACAAAATAAGGCAAAGATCAGAAAAAAATATATGTGTATATATATGTATATTCCATTCCCATCCTGCTTCAGTGAACGAAAAAACGAGCCAAGCTAATTTCTGTTCTCCTTGCTTCCAACCTTGTTTGTCGAAGATTTTGTTTATCATCCTACATCCAGTACATTTAACTAGTGAGGCAGTATACCCCCCCTCCTCCAGGTGACCACTACCACTCTCTCTCCTCCTTTTTCAAATCAAAGAATGTGTGTGACTTATCTATCTATTGATCTATCGGTCTCGAACTGCAAAACTTTGAAAGTCAGGGTTACTCCCCCCACCCAACCCCCCGGCGACAACATATGAATAAAATTCGGATCTTCATCTGTTGATTGGTCGAATGAGAGCTGGTCAGACCCTGGACACCTGCCTAACACTGGTTGTGGAATAATGAACATTGCATTTGTATGTAGTGAGTGTACACGTGGTGTGTGTGTGTGTGTGTGTGTGTGTGTGTGTGTGTGTGTGTGCGCGCAAGCGTGTATGTGTTTGTTTGTGTGCGCGTGCGTGCATGTGTGTGTGTGCGTGTGTGTGTGTGTGTGTGTGTGTGTGTGTGTGTGTGTGTGTGTGTGTGTGTGTGTGTGTGTGTGTGTGTGTGTGTGTGTTTGTGTTCTGTCTGTGGGCTTGTGTAAGCATGTTCCTGATTTTACACACCTGAATCGCCCACCGATGAACACCCACCAGCGGACAAACCTCTGCAGTATACACTGTGGTCCTGAGAGATGCAAAGTCGTATCTCAATCGAAGTGTGTTTGATCGGTTGTGTCTGTAATTGAAAGGCCCAGTGTATGTCTGCCCAAAGTTCTAGGAGTCTTCACAACATTGGCCAAGAGATTATTCCAATGTTTGTTTGGTGGGCAATGTTTCTTGCTCTTGCTTCAAATCCAGATGTGCGACCGTTTACGCTCTTCATGTTCACCTCTGAAAGATGATCATGGTATTGTGGCTTTCCTCCTGCTTTTTCTTTCTTGAGGTTTCATATCATGTCAAATCAGCTGAGCTGTAAGCGAGTCCTTATTGTTTCCTTGCCTGCCAGTATGTCTGCTCTCTCGTTTTCTTTAACTCCAGCATGTTCAGGGCAGTACATCCATATGAGTCTCTTCAATGGAAGGTTGTATATTACTTCATGCCATGCAGGCTTCCCATCTCACTCTCCACGTTTTGAAGTATGTCCATGGGGTCAGGCAGTATCATGACTTGAGTTTTAAGCTGGTCTGTGAATGAGAGCCAATGAAGTGATGGTGTCACTGCTTCTGCCTCCATTTTCCGCCTCCATTGTCTTCCTGGAGAGTTCGGACATTTTGCGTCACTGTGTATCCCCAGTCGGACTTACCACCAGTGTCTATAACAATATCTTCTTTTACGTCTGAATTTCTGCGTTAGTTTTGCCTCTGGCCATTCTCGACAGTGTCTTCCTCTCAAGCAATGGGTTAGGTAGGTAAAGGTGTTAAAGCTGGTCTAGGTATTTGCCCATCCATTAGTTTCTTTGATTTCTGCTAACTGGAACACAAGCTGCATATTGTCTTCTGACTGTCCCAGTCATGATTTTTTCACGTCCTAGGCAAGTGTCTTCTGTTTCCTTGACTGTCGATTGTGGCAGTTTTGGGAATTTCCGAGTGCGTTGGAATCTGGCTTCTCCTGTTCTGGCATGGGGGGTTGTTTGTATTGAAGACGCTGACAACTTGATGACAACCATTGATGTGATCAGTATCCATTAAAAACGGAAAGGATGACAGTTATCGAGCAGTGAAAAGCCACGTCAAGTCAAGTCAAGTCGCACGCACACACACACACACACACACACACACACACACACACACACACACACACACACACACACACACACACACACACACACACACACACACACACACACACATACACTAACACACACATGCACACACTTTCTGAGCTGGATCTTATTGAAAGTTTAGTTATGATACAGGAGTTTGATGGAAATGGGGACAAAACTGTTTTGGGTTCTATTTGTCTTGAATTTTGCAATTTTGAATCTTCGTCCGAAGGGTAGAACATTCTAGGTTGTTGGAAGAACGCGAGAACTGTCGGTTGCAATGTTCATGGCTTTTTGTGTGACTCGACATTCATACATTTATCTCACACCGTTCTTGATTTTTGCAAATAACCTGTCCACATGTACTCACCACTCTGTGTAAAATGTTTTTGTTTTTCACGCTAAGATTTCCAGACCAGCATAAAAAGCCAAAGGACAACACTGATTCTACAACACAAGGATAGAAATATTAAAGATGTCCTTTTTGACAGTGAGAGACCGAAGTTTTCAAAAGCAGTATGTGATGTGCACAGGATGTGTGAAGATGTCGTGTGCACATATTGTTTGTGTATATCAACAGTCTTAAGATTGAACGTCAGCGGTATTGTTGTATTGAGAGAAAAAAGATCATGTGATCGTTCGGCGTCGTTTTGTTGGACAGTGGCCCGGGGCGAGTACTGCTTGGGAGCGCTGCAAGCGTTATTTAACTTAGCCAGAAAATGTTATAATCACTTGCTCTACGCCAGCTGGAGGAGTCGTCTGGTCTGTTTGATTAAAGCGATTGAAGACCGATGCAAGGCTGATGTATCGTTGAGGTATTTTTGTCATTAATGTTTAAATGGGGAGAAGTGAAATCTTTGGGGAAAAATTGAAGAAAACATTCGTATTCAAAAACAAAAGAAAAGAATAAGAACCAGTGTGGTTACTCTTGTAATATTTCTTTATAAAAGAAAGAGGAAAAGAAAGGAAAAGTAATATTTAAAGTAAAAACTTATAAAGAAAAGGTTACTGTTTACATCTTCATGTTGAAGCGAGTCTCCTTAGTTATTGTAGAACTGCACGTGGTTCCGAGTGTGTTGACAGGTTGTCTGTCTCACGCCGGGCCACGAGTGGGAGGATTGAAGGTGGTGGAGGTGCCAGACCTGACCCCAGCCTGGGGCAGGTGGCGGACCTCGCCTGCACTACCTTTCCTCACGGAGGAGGATTCATGTGGATGAAAAATGTCTTTGGCGCATTCTCCTATGTTGATGAAGAATGACTCTGGCGTATTTCCTCGTGTGGATGAAGAATGACTCTGGCGCATTTCCCCATAGTGTAATTACTCTATTTTACGACCTCCTCTGTTGTGAATTGGATTTGACTGCTTTCCTGTGTAGATATGAACGTGTCAACTGAAGGGGAAACAGTACTGGGTGTTACCTCCTTGGTGGAGAGGAGGTGTGTTTGTGTTTATTTTGTGATGCCTCCCAAATTGGAGAGGAGGTGTGGATAAGTTAATATTTGAGCATTGTATGTATTAATTATATTTGTTCT
>JADBJO010010380.1:0-2500 GCA_016801955.1 Conus betulinus
AGGACGACAGAAGAAGAAGGCAAGGGGAGAAAGATATAGAAAGCGGGTGGATGAGGAAGAGCGGCAGCAACAGCAGAAGACATTAGTAACAGTAGCTACAATAGCAGCAGCAGCGGCAGCAACAGCAACATCAGCAGCAGCTGCTGCAGCAGCAACAGCAACACAGCAGCAGCAGCAGAAGAAGAAGGAGGAGGAGGAGGAGGAGGAGGAGGAGAGAAGGAGGAGGAAGATTAAAATGAAGACATGACGAAAAGGAGGAGAATGAGAATAAGAAACAAAAGAGAAGAAAAAAGAAGAGGAATAAGACAAACACACAGGAAGACGATGAAAAAAAAGGATGAAGGGCAATAGGAAAAGGACGAAGAACAGTTACGATCTGTGAGATAAAGTTCAAGATCATTCAAATACAAAGAAAATAGCAAAGGTGAAAGATTTTCACCTTGACGAACACCTCTAAAACTGCCAAAATATTCAGATTGACTCCCATTTATAAATATACAAGATTTTATTTGCTGATACATATTCGTGATTACTTGCAAAATCTTTCCATTTACGCCTTCTTTGATAAGCTTTTGCCATAATCCCTGCCTCCAAACTGAATCGAACGCTTTTGTGAAATCAACAAAAACACACAAAAACAATTGCTTCTTACGACTATTGAAAATATCAATTAAACTTTTTAAAACAAATATATGATCTGTTGTAGAATGATTTCGTCTAAAACCCAGCTTGATTTTTCCGAAAGTGTGTGTTGTTATTCTCAATAAAATCTGTCAAACGGTTATTTCAAATTGTTGTGAACAGTTTTCCAACACAACTCAGAAGTGTTATACCCCTATAATTGTTACAGTCCAATTTACTACACGGTCTTTTCTTTTTGTATATTGGCAGAATAAGTCCAGTTTAACCATTCTTCTGGTATGGTCCCTGTATCAAGAACTTTATTGAAAAGTTTACAATAACTTGTTTTGAGAACTGGAATGCTTTGTTTTATATATTCATTTCGTATTTTATCTATCCCACAAGCCTTCCCATTCTTAAGTTGCTGTACAGCTTTTTCAACGTCTTCGTCATTATTGGTTGGTGCATTTAAAAAATTCAAGATCATGTTGCAAGTCACAGTCAATATCCCTTTCGTTCTCAAACACTATCTATCTGGTTGAACATTCAATGATTTAAAATGTAAGAAAAGATCATCCATACTAACAGGGTATTCATTTCTATTTCTGACTTTAATATATTCCCAATATTCTCTTGGTCTATTAGCTTTTAGTCTACGAATCTTCTTATGCCAATGCTTTGTGTAAATTCTATACGATTTTCTGAGAACTTTTTTGTATTCCTTACTGCTAATTTCAACCTCTCTACGGTTGGGACTAGTATCATTTAATTTAGTTCTATATGTTGGCTGTAAAATACTTTTTCTATGTTTCCCCCCTGCATGTGGCATCAAACCATGGCTTATTTTCGTTACTTTTGTTTGGCTTTTGCTTTGTACCTTTTAATACATGTTTGACTTCTCCCAGTGTGTCTTTAGCTGTTTCTAACAGAATTTGCGGTAACAATGTATATAGGCATCGGCAACAGAAGCGTTTTTCATTATCAAGTATATTGTTTAAATCCTCTATATTTTTAGTAAGTAAGTTTTCTTTAAACATCTCACCTTTAGATGGATCCCACTTCTTAATATTTGCATAAAACAAAGGTCTTCCTGTTTCAGGACATCTAACACTTCTATTATTTTTCACTGAAAATTGAACTTTGAGTGAAAGCCATTGTTTGGCGTTCTCTGCGAAATGCTGAGAGATAAAAAAGAATTGGACTGTGAACATCTGAAAGCATGGCGTCAAGGGATCAACACTAAAGTCTGCAATATGTGTGAACAAATAAGATGAACCCAGCATATAATCAATCACAGTACATCCACTACTAGTGCATCGACCAATACCTGCGTCTCTGCCAACTCTCCCATTAAATATAAACACATTTTGTGATTTGTAAAAATCAATAAGTCGATAGCCATAGTTATTAGGTCGACGTACATCCTGGGAACACCTCGCAATAGGGATTTCAAGATCTTCAATACACAGGTGATAGTTTTCAAAACTATCAGCAATAATGTCATTGATATTTGTATCAAACTTCAGGAAGTCGGGCAAACATTTAGTATAAGCATTAAAATCTCCCATAAGAAGTACATGGCAGTTAGAATCATAACATGTAAGACTAGATTCCAAATCATCAAAACAGTTAACTGAACCATAAGCAGTTCCCTCTGAAGGAATATAAACTGAACCGACGAGCAGATCTTTGTCATAACCTGTCAGCAGTTTGTTGATTTTTAACCACAAAACACAGTCACTATCACCATTGGCTTCAGGTTCCAATAACTGAATAAAATCTTCATATGTTTTTTTTTTTTTTTAATAGGCAATCGCTATGCCACCGGATCTCTGATACGAAAGAGATATTTTTGACTAAACAAAGCAATAGAGTAACC
>JADBJO010010380.1:7500-47500 GCA_016801955.1 Conus betulinus
GACTTCCACTATAATATCATAATAAGTACGAGTTCCTTTGGTAACGCTACACAAATTTTGAAGTGCTAAAGTTTATCTTTACTAATGTTACTGTGTAATTTGAATCTTCTTTTCTCTGCGTAAGCTTTGATCGAATGCACGCAACTCATATAATTCAGAAAATTGACCTGAAGTCCCATTTTCTCTGACAGTTCGTAACGACTTACAAAATTACCATCGTCATCGAGTAAATGTTTTACAAGAAATATGTTTTTTCTGCATAAATTTCTTGTTAAAGAATGGTTTTCTCCCACTTTAAACTTTTCATGACAGAAAATAGGTTCAGTGGCTAAATCTGTACTTTTGTATAATTATCTCTGTTTGCAGAACCTTTGATATGATTGAAAGACTTCTTTCCAAAATTTGTTACGAATATTGCTTTCAACAAATCTGTTAGGACCATAGGCGTCAAAATAACTTATTTCGGGACATAACGAATGTAATATTATCTTCCAGTTATGGTTGCACATGTACGCTTTCCTTATCCAGGCTATTTTTAAGGAGCTGATACATATTTTCAGATCGGGTATACCTATTCCTCCCTTTCGTATATTATATATTGAAAACTTTCTTTTAATTTTATCATTTTTGTTGTTCCATACAAATTTGAAGCACATAGTCTGTAATAAAGCAATCTGGGAATCTGGAGGATTCGGTAAAAGGATCCATAAGTACACCAGTTGTGATAACACTAATGATTTGAGCACAGCTACTGTACCTACCGGTGTTATTATTCTTTTTGTCCAAATTTTGAACAGGTTTTGGACGTCTGAGAATTTATCTTTCATACTGATTTCCGTCATATCCGACAGACTATTCGTAAACCACATCCGTAGAATTTTGAATTTTGAGGGGTTCCATTCTATTTTATAATGTGGCAAATATGCGTTCGTGGAATCTTTCTCTGTACCTAGCCAATCATTAAACGTTTCTTCATGTGTCATTTTGAGTCCAGATATTTGGTCAAATTCATAACGGTTTTCAAATAACTTTTCGTATGATTTCTTATCGCCTTCTAACGTAAAGGTAGTGTCGTCTGCAAATTGATTAATCTCAAATTCTGTGTTTTCTGTCTTTATGCCTTTGATATCGTGATCTTGCCTTATTTTGGTCGATATAGAGATACAGAGATATAGGATCCCCTTGACGGCAACCTCTTCCAATTGAAAAACCTGAGGACGCTTTCTCGTTCACTATTACGTAAGACTTTATCTTATCGTAAAAAGATTATATCCATCATTGTATTCCTTTTCCGAATCCGAAAGCACCCAGAATTTTATTCATATATGACCACTTAACTGATTCGAAAGCTTTCTCGAAATCGACAGAAACTAATAAACCCTCGTAAGCGATTCACTTCTAAATAAAGAAATTAAATCGTATATTGTTCGTAAACTATCTCCTATATATCTATCTGGAACGAATCCTGTCTAATCCTCGTTTATGAGTTTTGGTAAAATAATTTTTTATTCTGTTTGCAATTCAGGTTGAAGCAATTTTGTAGGTTACATTTAAAAGTGAGATAGGTCTTCAGTTCTTCAAGTATTCTCACGGTTTCTTTCCTTTCGGACGACGACCCCATTATTTAGGAAGGACAAACAAATTACAAGACAAAGCTCGACGCGTTTCGACCTCTTATGTCTTCATTACGCAAGATAAACAACACTCAGGACAATGAACACAAAGAACGACCTGTACATATCTTCTCAAACACTTCATTCAAAGCCCAATTTCCTCCAAAGTTGAGAAGATAATTGATTGTCCATTCTTCGTTTTCTTTGTCCTGAATGTGTTTCGTTCATCTGCCTAATTCTTAAATCCTCAGCACACACACACACACACACACACACACACTTCCACACCCAAGGACCACGGCCCGTTTTTAATGATCATCTATGGAGTACCAATATTCTTGACTGCTCACTCTCCTTGAAGCGTGAAAACATATAGCGGATGTCCATGAGAAGTTACCCTTTCTATTGTCAATTTAGACACTTCATGTACCGTGAGCATGAGAGATGATAATCACTTGTAATAAGAACCACCACCAAAAAAAAATCAAAGCAGAAAAATGAAGTTCTTCCAGCATGCATAAATAGCTTGCAAGAGCAAAGCAAAAACACGTCCGTTTTTTCTCGGCGACAACTCACCTACAGGTATGATCGATTCTGTTTGTTGTTGTCTGAAAGAAAGTCCGAAACAAATGGGAGAATAGGTTGTTTTCAGAAGCCTTAATATTACAAAAAAAAGTTTTTATATAAACTACGTTTGATGTGGGCATGTGTTGAACCTGGTGTTATACGCATTTGTCTTTCGTTCTTTCTGAATTCATTCCTAAATACAGTGAAATAGCTATGACATAATTTTGCATCTTGTTGCCGTTGTCATCGTTATAGTATTTATTCTGTGTGCTCATTTAAATCGTCACACAATATTAATATACCACTTCATGAGGGGCTGAGGCCTACCTGGATAATATTTTACTTATTTTCTCTCTCTCTCTCTCTCTCTCTCTCTCTCTCTCTCTCTCTCTCTCTCTCTCTCTCTCTCTGTGTGTGTCCGTTCGTTATGAAAAAAAGGTAGGAGAGGGCAGGGTAGGTGATATTACAGTTCTGTCCCTCTCTGTCTCTGTCTCTCTCTCTGTCTGTGTTTGTCTCTCTCTGTCTGTCTGTCTGTCTCTCTCTCTCTCTCTCTCTCTCTCTCTCTCTCTCCACACACACACACACACATACTCTCTCTCTCTCTCTCTCTCTCTGTTTGTTTCTGACTGGTCATGCACACCAACCCTTTTCAGAGAGCAGCCGCCGCTTCATTGTGCTAGATAGATGTCACAGAGTAAGAAAACACTATCAGATGCGTCGATTCAGTGTTTCACGTGATCCATACTGGCTCACATTGGCTCTTTCTTCGCTCAGAACCCTACTGCCTCCTTTAGAAATATTTCATTTCAAAGGTTACAACCACAATCTCTCAAAGCTGTTAACGAGTGGAAAGCTCAGCCGCTCTCGGAATTGTTGGTTTATGTATACCCCTGGCTTAGAGTGGCACTCCCTGGTTGTGTACACATCTAAAGTATCAGTATTTAAAATGGGGAAGACTCTAGTAGGTGGGTGTTACTTGATCATGAGACGGCATGATAATGACAGTATCAGCATCCCATAAATTCGCGCTCCAGTGCAGTTACACTGTTTCCTGCCTGCTCTTTGCAATAAACAATATTTTTTTTTCAGTAAACAGCCACACTGATCATCACTTACAAAAACAGTGAATTCATTTGCTGTTGTCACAGGTGTCCATTTCTTTGTCTGTTTGCTTGTTATTGTTGCTGTTGTTGTTGTTGTTGTTGTTGTTGTTGTCGACGATCCAATTATCGGTTTTCTATACAAAATAGACGTTATTTTATACCCATTTTTAATAACCTTTTTTTTCCTGATTTTAAGAAGTCTCAGTTGTTTCACAGCAGAGGTCAGATGTAGCATACAGTAGCATGCGTCCCGTAGACATCTGCGCAATGTGTGGGAACTACAGGGAGCAAGTTAACTTAATGCACTGTTGAGGCCTTTTATGTATAGGTAACATTGTGCGTGCCACTTTTATAGCCCACCCAATTCCCTCTCGCCAGCGCGCGCGCGCGCGCGCGCGCGCGTGTGTGTGTGTGTGTGTGTGTGTGCGTGTGTGTGTGTGTGTGTGTGTGTGTGTGTGTGTGTGTGTGTGTGTGTGTGTGTGTGTGTAACTGGCTGGCTGGCTGTGGTCATTGTCTATGTACATGCGTAATTGTATGCGTAAAACAGGATGATGATTTTGTTTTGTCACTTTTTATCAATGAAGTGCATTTGAGGTAGCTATTTTCTGTTAGATTTAAATGTGAAGATATATATATTATATATATATATATATATATATATATATATATATATATATATATATATATATATATATATATATATACCTAGCTGCACCTAGCTGCTCTGTAAGTTGCCGGAACGGTGCTCGGTACTTATCCTTGGAATTATTGTTTCATTGTAATTTAGTCCCTTGCGGATTCATTCCAAGAACTGGCCTCAGCACTTGTGTCTTAAGAGGTTATCGTTTTATATTTTCTACTTTTCACAAGAAAATGTAGCTTGTTTTGCTCTTTCATGATTTTCTTTTGCTTCTTAGGTGGCACTTTAGTTAGTTTTTCAAAACTCAACAAACATACTATGGTATTGCACACCAGCCTTTTTCTGGTATAGCATTCTTCTTAAAACCGAAAAGGCAGAGGAGTCAAATTACCAGTTTCTGCGGTCACCGAGGAGAAACAATCAGGTTTCGAAATACCAGTATCTGACCAGGAGTTATATGTTATTGAGCTTTTTCCCCATTGGAGATGGTCTCCCTCTTTGGAGACTATAAGCTTGCTAAAGGTTCTTTTTGAGAAGCTTTTATTTATTCCCCATTCACCTACTCAAGCACATACTGTCATTTGGGCAGAATCATCTACCACTGCAGATATGAAGGTTTCCCACCCCCTATTTCTACAATCTGAGACATAAGAGCAAGCTTTGTTTTATAACTCTCTCTCTCTCTCTCTCTCTATATATATATATATATATATATATATGTTGACGAGTTACAGAGAGAGAAAAAGGAAAACTGAAATAAAGGTATATGTTAGCACCATTGATTATATCCATTGACGAGTAACAGAGAGGAAAAAAAACTGAAATAAAGTTATATATTAGAACCATTGAAACATGTTTGCATGTATTGTTATTTTATATGCACATGTTTATATCTACTTATTAAATAGCAGGCTTTTTCTTGACCAGTGAATCGATACAGTTCGGTTGATTCCTCACTGATTGAAACTCGCTGTTGTCTGTTTCACCTGAGCGGTAATAAACTTCTGAAGTCTGGTCTCTTGATATTTCTGTTGTTTCTGTCGTAGGACGAGGTAGGTATAAAGTAATGGGTTTAGTGCTGCGTTCAGTGGTAAAACAATGATGGCCAAGGCTGTGTTGACTTCCACTGATACAGCGACATCCACCTTGGCCAAGAGTCCACAGACACCGATAGGGAACCAGCACAGAAAGTCCGACATGACAATGACCAGGAGACGACGAGCAACAGCTGACTCATTGGAACTGGACCTGGTTTTGTCGTTCCCAGCAAAGGTTGCTTTACACGTCAATGCATCATCTGGTATTGTGTGAAACGTAACTGACCAATAGATTAGAACCTGACCAACAGCGATCATTAGGAACATGATGAAGTTGACAATAATCATCACACTGAAAGAGTAATGGCGACCTGTAAAATCAGCTCTGGTGACGGGCAGAGGAATGCAGATTCCGGTCTGGCTGTAGAAGGCCCAGTGGGATGTCACAGGGAGCAAAGGTATTGAGGCCAGGATCACCCCTAGTCCCCAGCTGATAGTACAGGCTACGTGAGCTGACTTGCTTCTAAAATGACGACGACTGAAAGGAAAGCGGACAACCAGGAAACGATCCAAGGTGATGAGAAAGATGATGAATGAGGACACCTCACAGGACAGCAAGGAAAGGAATCCTGCGGCTCTGCATGCTGCACTTTGTTTCCATGTATAATCCTTCCACAGGTAACGGTTGGCGAAAATGTGATCAACAGTTCCGATCTCTGACAATAGATCCCCATTAGCAAATCTGATATACACAGATGAAAGACAAACACCACATAACCAGTTCTGGTTTTTCTTGCCGTGATCGTTTTTACGCGGTATACAAAACTTCCCAGATTCCCCAATAAAGCAAAAACAGCGAAAACAGCCACGACAGCTTTGTAGAAGCTTGTCATTAACAAATGTCCACATGAAGACATTTCATTCATTGGTGCCACACATTTTCCAGTGAATGCATTTGGCAACATTACTGTACAACACATTCTGTAGTTGTCACTTAAGACTTGCTGCAAATCATGCATTTCTTTCAGAAAGTCAGGGCTGAAGTCAGAGGTGGGACAACCACGCAGATTCAAAACTCTCAGTGAGCTGAACAGCTGTTTCCTTTCAGCGAGTCCAGTCCACTCTCAGACAAATCTAAAATTTGAATTTGTGGCATGACTTCCGACCACACGTGCAAGTTTAAATCCTGATTTGGAACTCGGGAAAGTTTTAACAGCTGTATTGATGTTAGTGTGTATTGTTGATTCAAACTGGAAATACTAGATGACAATGGGTTGCCAGAAAGAATCAGTTCCCTGAGGTTTTTAAGATGCAATAAATGTATCAGTTTCAGACCATGCAGCTGATTATCACTGAGATCAAATGTATGAAGGTTAGGTAGCTTAAAGGGAGATAATTCTGCCAGCCCACATGCGCCAACACCAAGGTAGATCAGCATGGTATTGTTGGCGATTTCACCTAAGGCTAGCCCAGTACCTCTGGCCTCCAGGTAACGCAGGTGTAGAGAGAGCTCATTCCGATAAAAAGGATTGCCGTAGCAGACACCTCTGTCAGGACAGGTTTTCGTGTCTTCACATAGAAGTTCGTCATCAAAGTGTGGACAGTGAGACACACCATCACAGAGGTGTTTCACGTGCATACAGATTGTTTTGTCAGGGTGAAAGACATCGATAAAACCCTGGACATGTATGTTCATCACAGTCAGCTTCATCTTCATGGCCTGGACAGTCCTTCACTCCATTGCACCGAGTGTAGACAGGTAAGCAATAGTCTAAGACTGGACACATGAAGTGTGTTTCTGGACACTTTGTTGTATTAGTAGGAAGAGGGACAACACTGAAGCTACCTGGCACGTCGAAATTAACTACTACAGCTGGGGGTCTTACTTCCGTAAAATAGGTTCTCAGGTTTTTATGGCTGCATACCTCCTCGTCTTCCGAGGTTTTGCAGTCTCTAACTTCATCACATCACACCATTTTGTTGACAGGTATGCACTGAAACAAAAACAAATGACACGCAGTGCTGTTCTGTCTTTCTTTTTCTACTTTTGTTTTTCTTCAGTTCCACATGTTGCTATGCTGCTTCTACTACTACTGCTGCTGCTTCTACTACTACTACTACTACTACTACTACTACGACGACGACGACGACGACGACGACGACGACGACGTCGACGACGACGATGACTACTACTACTACTACTACTACTACTACTACTACTACTACTACTACTACTACTACTACTACTACTACTACTACTACCACCACTACTACTACTACAACTACTACTACTACTGATGCTGCAACTACTGCAGTGGTGGATGTTTCTGCCTTTTCTACTACTGATACTACTGATACCTTCTGCTACTGCTGCTGCTGCTACTACTGATACTTCTGCTACTTTTACCACTTCTACCACCACCATCACCACTATCAATTCCACCACCTTCACAACTATTACTACTAATCCTGCTATGAAGACTACCTCTAGCTCTACTACTACTACCACTACTATAACTACTACTACTACTGCTGCTGCTGCTGCTGCTACTAATGATGATGATGATGATGATGATGATGATGATGATGGTGGTGGTGGTGGTGGTGGTGGTGGTGATGTGTTGTTGCTTTTTGCAGATGATATAAACAATATGTGTATCACAGTACAACAACAGTGACCATGATGATGATGATGATGATGATGATGAATGTGATTATTGGAATGATGAGGACACAACGCTGTTTATGGCGACGGTGACATCTACATTTTCCCCATGTTAGAGGGTCATCGTGTATCTCTAGGGTGATAGCACATCTCTCTCTCTCTCTCTCTCTCTCTCTCTCTCTCTCTCTCTCTCTCTCTCTCTCTCTCATCCTTCTCTCTCTCTCTCTCTGGATTTCAGAATTACGTTCCCTGCTATTTCAGTGTAAATTTTGTTGACGTATACAACTTCCTTTTCTTCATGTTTCGTATAATCTGTCTGCGGTTTTTTTTGGGGGGGGGGGGGGGGGGGGGGGGGGGGGGGGCAGAAGGGGGGTGACTGGGGGAGGGGGGGAGGTGGTGTGTCGGATGACACTCTTGCGTGCGTTTCTGTCACATGTTCTGAACATTTATATTAGGAGAACAATATGCTAGGCTTCTTTTTAGCCAGTGCAAAGTCGCAGCGTTCAAAATGCATGGATGCTCCTTTAAAATAATCAGCTGAACACCATGAATAACAGGTATCTGAAAGAAAAGAAAAAAAACGTTTGAAGTATCGTAGGTAGACTTCAACACACATGACCTATTTCATTGACTGGTGTTTTGTATTACAGGAGAATGGGACAAGTAGAACAGAGAGAGAGAGAGAGAGAGAGAGAGAGAGAGAGAGAGAGAGAGAGAGAGAGAGACAGAGAGACAGACAGACAGACAGACAGCCAGACAGAGACAGAGACAGATTGGTACAGACAATTAGATCAGCAAATAGAAAGAGACAAAAACAGACAGACATATAAAGCGAAATGGTCAGAGACGGGCAGACACGGATCGATGAATAAGAACAGGCCTTCAGAGAGAAAGAGAGAGAGAGAGAGAGAGAGAGAGAGAGAGAGAGAGAGAGAAGAGGAGATGAGAGGAGAGAGAGGAGAGAGGAGAGGAGGAGGAGAAGAGAGGAAGGAAAGTGGAGGAGGAGGATGATGAAAAACATCAAAGGAGAAGGGGGGGGGGGGGGTGAGAGGATGGCATACGTTGTAAACATACAATCACCATCAAGACGATATCACAAATAATATTACTGAAAAAAATGTGCACATAACATAATTATGTCATAATCAAATAACATCAGAGAGAGAGAGAGAGAGAGAGAGAGAGAGAGAGAGAGAGAGAGAGAGAGAGAGAGAGAGGGGGGGGGGGGGGGGGGGGCAGAGAGAGAGAGAGAGAGGGGGAGGAGAGAGAGACAGACAGAGAGGGAACACACCTGTCCCTGACCACAATCAAACATATCTTCCACACAGGGAGGGAACCGACAAAACGATTCATCACTGTTATCGGCACAGTCTTGACTCCAGTCGCACACCAGGCTGTAGGGAATACAGTCTCCTGTAGTTTTGCACGTGAAAATAAGGAGTTGTCTGTATTGGAGAAGTTCGGCACATTAGAGTGTACGACAGGCCTCTCTTTTCTGGCTTCCTGTTACACAAGCTGCGGGAGTCACAGGCGAAGATCATGAGAGTCACGTGCTGCAGAGGACATGCGATGAGAGGGACAGCAGACTGCGTGACATTAAAGTCTCTGGAGCCTATGGCCAGTCTATGTTTGTGTCTGCCATCTGAGGGGCCTGGTACTTTACATAGTTGAATCTGAGACAGTTCTTGACGGAACCACGAGTTTTCTATGAATATCACATAAACAAAGGAAGAAGAAGAAGAGGAGGAGGAGGAGGAAGAGAGAGAGGAGCAGGCAGAGGAGGAGTAGGAGATAAAAAAGAAGAGGTGGAGGGAGGAGGAGGAGGAGGAGGAGGAGGAGGAGGAAAAAATCATATATTGAATGAGTCTTCTTTCTGTTGATGGGATAAAATCGCCACAAGTAGTGAGCTGATAGAGGTATATGAAGAAGGAAGTAAGTATAGGAGCTCCCCCATTACATCACTCATCGTCCTGTGAGCCAATAGTGGTACAGGAAGTAGGTGATCAGTTTGGACTTTCCCTTTATATCAGTCTAGGTCCAATATTTAGTCTTGTGGTCAGAGTGGTCGGCATTGTCTGTGTGTCTGCTTCTACGGCCCACTGGCAGAATTCCTGCTCAGAAGACCTATGAGCCTGCTACTACCTGTGACCCAGTTTAGTCTTACCTACAGGACGCCCTCTGGGAATATTGATGCTAAATCTGTTTACAAGCATTACATCCTTTTATATTAGAGTGAGCCGTGTGCTAATGTCAAAAAGTGTGTTCCCTTGTTTTATTTCTAGTCTACACATGGATCTCCTCTCTCTGCATTTCTTCACACTGTGGATAACCAGCACATGAATGGGGCACATTTAGTGAAAAGGAGTGTTATGAGTGAAAACTATATCAACATTATGTAAAAGCCCGTTACCGTTACCGAAATAAATGTGTGTGTGTGTGTGTGTGTGTGTGTGTGTGTGTGTGTGTGTGTGTGTGTGTGTGTGTGTGTGTGTGTGTGAGTGAGCACATTTACATAATTAATCAGTACTAGCCAAGAGCAAACCAGCAACTTAAAGAGGGATAAAGCAACATTACAAACAATGAGTGTTGTCACGAAAAATTAGTTGTTAATATTTTTTGCACAAAATACTTCTGATCTGGCACACAAAGAAACACTTTAAAGTAAAGAAAATTAAAGATAAAAAAAAATCTGTTTCAAGAAAATGCACTGCTAAAAGTCGATAAATGGTTTGTACATGAAATGTTTGTATATTCTGTACAAGTTTATAGTGCTAGATCAGAACCATCTTCTGCACATAGCTTACCTTAGTGATGCCAAGTCCACCTCCAAAAAGATGCGTTCAGCAACACGCAAAGATCATTTCAAGAGAAACTACAAAAAAACAGCAAGACGTATGGCTGAGCAACAAAGCTGATGAGATCCAAAGGATATGATGACACGCATGATATGAAGAACTTGCATGATGCCTTGAAAGAAATTCATGGACTTACATAATCAAGATCATTCCCTCTACTCACTGCTGATGGAAACACATTGATCACTGACAAGGAAAATATCTTGGAACGCTGACAGAATATTTCAACAGCGTACTGAACTGCCAATCATCTTGCGGTTACAGAGCTACTTACCAGCTCCCTCAAGTGCCCACTAACAACAACTAAAAATGGATATAACCACACCAGCTCTCTTGGTGACCCAGAAAGCGATATGTTTGCTGTCCAGTGGCAAAGCTCCAGCCTCATACTTCATGTCAGTGGAAGTCTACAAGGAAGGTGACAAAGCTCCAACTGAAATGCCTCATCGTTTGTTTCTTCTGATGTGGCAACAGGAGACGATCCCTCAGGAGTAAAAGGATGCATCCATAATCCATTGGGTACAAGTGCAAAGAGAACATCCAGGCTCGTGACAGCCACCGAGGCATATCCCTACTTTCTAAATTAGGCAAGATAGTTGCCAGGACTCTGCTGAACCGCCTCATATAACACATCTTTAGCAAGAACGTTCGCCAGAGAGCTGGTGCAGCTTTAAGACCACTGGCTAACAATGAAAGCGTTCAAAGTAAGCCAGGTGGCTCTACTCGATCCACAAAGATACCAATTTATGTGAAGAATGGAGGACAGCTGCAGAGCAACAAAAAAGACAGGCAAAGGAAAGTCCATGGCAGAAATCAGGGGCAGGTCTCCAACGTTGCCTGTCCAAGTGTGATCAGCAACCTGCGTATCCACAAACCATCTCACCTCCCACCCCCTCAACCCCAAGGTAATGAAGCGGTTTTCATCGATTCGATTCGACGGACGAACAACGACACAGATCATATTAATGATGATCCAAAGTTTCATCTTACACAAACTAAAAAATTAAGGAACAAACGAATATAACAAATGGAAATAAAATAAATAAATAAAACATACATACATACATACATACATACATACATACATACATACATACATACATACATACATACATACATACATACATACATACATACATACATACATACATACATAGCAATTACTTTAATGCATCAACTTGTTAAATCAACAACAATGCACAGTAGTCCAGATTGCAGGCGCATCGATAAAAAATCTCTCACATCTCTCTCCTCTCTCTCTCTCTCTCTCTCTCTCTCTCTCTCTCTCTCTCTCTCTCTCTCTCTCTCTCTCTGTCCCCATGTCCCCTCTTCTCTCTCTCCGGCTGGCTCCAATTCTTTGTCTGTCAGTGCTTTAGTCAGCTTATATATATCTAATACTATTTAAAGCACAGTTTGAAAGTAGCATCTGTCAGTTTCAAGGCTGGTTCATGAGGTGATTCCGCCTTGACCAAACACGCCTAGACCCAATCATGACAGACATGCTCAAGTATTTTGCCATTTGTTTACATTTGGTTACGGGCAGTCCTAACATTGAAAGTCCTGAAACCACTCTTTTATGAACCATGCCTAGTGACCTATTACTAGAACAATCACTTTCGTGCTAAATCCGGCATCACTAAGAGCATAGCAAAGAGGCAAGTACTTTTGAAATTTGCTCTCATAGCATGTTTATATGAATGTGTGTCAAATGGGTTTGAAACCTCGATGACGAATGCCACCGAATTTCGATGGATGATGAAGCATAGATCAGGTTTCAGCCTTGGTAGATCTTCAACACTGTTTATAGAGACAGGCCTATTTTGAAAAAAACATCCACAAAATCCGTCACAATGCATTTCTGTAGCTCCTTTCTGATGATTTCCACGCATCTGTCGTGTCTTTGTGTATAGAGGCCCCTCAGTCGACGACATCCATTCAAGGCTTGGGAATTTGTGTCAGAACGAAACCCGCACAAAGCACAAACTCTTCAGTAAGTATCAGGATAGTAGATGCTGTTCACTGCATTGGTCTCCAGCCGCTGTAGACGTCCCTTGCTGATGAACCTACTTATTTCGTGAGGTGTGAGGTCCTATGGAGTGGGTCATTGCCGCATCCGGAATTGCATCCTGAGTGATTCTCCTTTTGTTGCTGCAGCTGCCGAAAATGGTGTGAACCTTTGTCCATTTGCATTCTTTTGATTGCGCTGTATAATTGTCTAGAATTACTGTAGCGCATTTGAACTACTCCATCCTCAGAAGCTGGGAGTACTACTCTGAAACTGTCGCTGTTTTCATTGAATTGAATTCCCAGATTAAGATCCAGTCGCATGCATAGCTCATGGAGCTTAACAAAGGAAAAACGTGACAGTTGACCTTGCTGCCTTTCCTTAACTTCCCTTCGGTGTCTGTGGCATATCCTCCAAAACTGCTGCCGTCTGGATCTGTGTGAGGCACTTTTCTCTTTTCCATGTGGATATGGAAACTGTTGTGAGCTACCATTCTGACATGTGTTGGTCATCCATGTTCAGAACAGAGATCAGGAAGGAGATGCATTTTGCATAGTACATGGTACTTGGTTTCAAGAGACCAAGGCTACCTTGTTTTCGGGGAAGGAACATGTGCACTCAATTGGAAGAAGAGTTTAGTTTGAGATGAATGCGAACAAAATTAACAATCTTATCTTCTGGAGTCTTCAGCAGTTTTTTCTGTGAAACACACACATACATGTATGGATACGTACATACATAAAAACAAAGATACATAAATAGATAGCGGGACAGTGTGCGTGCGTGCGTGTGTGCGTGCGTGTGTGTAAAGTGTACAAGTAAAGCAAAGTTGACTTGAAAGAATCATATTTGTATGTATCTTTACAAAAGACAGAACCATACTATTCCTGTACATCAACGTATTTCATTTAAATAGCTAAAATAATGGAAACTGTCGAGAGCTAGTGCCTAATGTGCATAGTGGGGAGTAATAAATGCTTCTCAAACGAGACTTCAACAAGCTCATAGTCTCCAAGGAGGAGACACTCTCCAATGGGGAGGAAACTCACTAACATATAACTCCTGGTCAGATACCAGTATTTCGAAACCTGATTGTTTTTCTCGTCAGTGACCGCGGAAAGTGGTAACTAAACTCCACTGCCTTTAATGTTTTAAGAAGAATGCTATCCCAGAACAAGGCTGGTGTGCAATACCATAGTATGTTTGTTGTGAGTAAAAAAAAAAAACCGAACGTGCCACCTAAGAAGCAAAAGAAAATAATGAAAGAGCAAAACAAGCTACAATTTCTAGTGAAAACTAGAAAATATAAAAAAAAAGATAACACCTCTTAAGACACAAGTGCTGATGGCCAGTAATTGGAATGAATCCCTAAGGGACTAAATTATAATTGACTAATAAATTCCAAGGATAAGTAACCGAGCAAAACTGAGGAGAAACAATCAGGGTTTTGAAATACCGGTATCTGACAAGGAGTTACATGTTAGTGAGTTTCCTCCCCATTGAAGAGTGTCTCCTCCTTGGAGACTATGAGCTTGCTGAAGACTCATTCGAGAAGCATTTATTATTCCCCACTCATCCTCTCAAGCACATACTGTTAGTTAGGCAGAATTAGCTGCCACTGCAGATATGAATGCTTACTTAACCCTATTTCTTCACTCTAAGACATAGAGCAAGTTTTGTTTTATAATTGAATATTTCTTGCAGTCTTTGCAACACCAAGCTGCTCTGTAAGTTGCTGGAATGGTGCTCGGTTACTTATCCTTGGAATTTATTAGTCAATTATGATTTAGTCCCTTGTGGATTCATTCTAAGTACTGGCCCTCAGCACTTGTGTCTTAAGAGGTGTGATCTTTCTATATTTTCTACTTTTCACTAGAAAATGTAGCTTGTTTTGCTCTTTCATGATTTCTTTTGCTTCTTAGGTGGCACGTTTGGTTGGTGTTTTGAAAACTCAACAAACATACTATGGTATTGCACACCAGCCTTTTTCTGGGATAGCATTCTTCTTAAAACCGAAAAGGCAGAGGAGTTTAGTTACCACTTTCCGCGGTCACTGACGAGAAACAATCAGGTTTCGAAATACCGGTATCTGACCAGGAGTTATATGCTAGTGAGTTTCCTCCCGATTGGAGAGTGTCTCCTCCTTGGAGACTATGAGCTTGTTGTATATATATATATATATATATATATATATATATATATATATATATAGAGAGAGAGAGAGAGAGAGAGAGAGAGAGAGAGAGAGAGAGAGAGAGAGAGAGAGATGTATACATATACATGTGTGTGTGTGTGTGTGTGTGTGTGTGTGTGTGAGTGAGAGAGAGAGAGAGAGAGAGAGAGAGAGAGAGAGAGAGAGAGAGAGAGGTGGAGAGAGAGAGAGAGATGTGGGTAAGTGAGGTGGATAGTAGGTGAAAAAATGTGGGTAATGATGGATATTATTTCAAGTATTAAACACACACACACCACACACACACACACACACACACACGCGCGCGCGCGCACGCACGCACGCACGCACACACTCACATACACACACACACACACACACACACACACACACACACACACACACACACACACACACACACACACACACACACACACACACACACACACACCCCCCCACACACACACACACACACACACACACACACACACACACACACACACACACACACACACACACACACACACCGAATTATTACGCTAGTGTACCAACCTGTGAAACAACATTTACTTTGTGTGATCCTTATTTCTTTTGATTTGCCAAAGTTACATATAGCTGCCTGTGAACAGTCATATGGATTGAGAATAAAGGATCGATGCATGTAATAAGCTATAGCACCACTTCCCCACTTCCAGGTGTTGGCATACCTGTCGACAAAGAACAATGAGAACTTATTCTTCTCTCACATTGGTACAGGACCTGTTATAGACGGTCTCCGATGAAGGTTTACCTCTTTTTTTTTCTTTCTTTCTTTTTCAAACGAGTAAACATATTGGTGTTTTGTTTGTTTGTTTTTGTTTTCTGAAAACGTGCATTCAGCTTCCTGTTATCCTTTTCAATTTGCTGCCTCTTTGTCACTCTGTCTTTGGTCCTGACTGTTGCATACTTTTTGTCTGTCTGTATTCCTTGGCATTGATGTGCTGTACGGTAGCTATTATATGCCATCACGATTTGGGATTCATAACATATTCTGTTGTGCTGCTTCTTAAAAGATAGAATATGACGTAGCCATGTACAACGGAAGATGCGTGTATATATGCAATATGATCTCAACAATATGATTTTTTGTGTATGTGTGTAAATATAGAGAGAGTGGGGCTGGTCTCTGTGTCTACTTTTGTTATTAACACATCGTTAAACATGAATACGAATGCTAAAAAAAAAATGCCATAACCAAACCTACCCTCATCGTCTACAATAGAGACCAAAACTCCGCAGAACTTTGACAAGGATATAGCCAAGCGCACAAACACATTCTTATTTTCACATGCTAAGAGAAGAGTTAATTTGAAACTTGATGGATTGTTATAGTACTTAGCCGGGATATAGTGGTGTCTTAGAGCCTCGTATCTCGGACATTGTAAGACAAAATGGACTTCCGTTTCTTTTTGGGATTCACAGAAAGGACACGCCATCTCTTCCTCTGTTGCGTTAGTTCTAAAAACGGAATCTGTGAATATTGATTTGCGCCACGCCAAGCCGGAAGCGAATGAGACTAGTTCTAGCTTCAATATGTTGCAGATCCAACAAATATGATGAAAGCTCCAAATTACTTTTGAATGTACGGTACAATGAGAAACGTTCGCTAGCAAAAAGCTGATGGGACCAATTTTCTTTGAACTCACTAATTAGCCTGTCATGAAAAGTGGCAAGAAAGTTCTTTTCATCCTCGACCCCCTGATTTTCCCAAACATCTTGAAATCCGTATTTGTAAAACAAATTGACGAGGCCCATGTATTTCGATTTTGCTCATGAAGGTAGAGTAACATCTTGTAAGCTTTTAACGGCAGTCGATGTTCTGGCATCTTGAGAAGTTTTAAGCCAATATATGATGCATCTCACATATATATTAATATACAGGGGCAATCTGCCCAATTCACCGTAGATCATTGCATTCGGTGTTCTGATATTAACATTTAGAAAATGCTTCAGTGCGAAGATATGGACTTTTTCTATTATGTCGTTATTTGCAACAAGACCCCAAACTTCCGCACCATAGTTCAGCATTGGTTGTACTTGTGCATCAAACAATTTGAAAAATATTTTTGAGATCTTTCACCAATCGACCGCAATAACTTAAAAATGTTAATTACCCCTTCTTTACACGTCCAGCTAATTCCTTTAAGGTGTGGGAAAATGACAATCTGGTTGATAGAAAAACACCTAAGTATTTATACATGTTGACTACCGACATCTTAGTCTGTCCATAAAACCAAATTTCTCTTATTTATTGATAAATGCCCACCATTTCTGAACACAACAATGTCGGACTTGTCAAGATTTACCGACAAACCAAGACTCATTGCAGTATCGTGTAGCACATTCAGCTGATTCTGAAGACCAGTTACAGTGTCGGATATTAATATTATGTCGTCTGCAAACATAAGGATAAGTATTTCTAGTAAGTCGGGAATCAGCTGAAGACCATGTTTTCCCTTATTAACGATTTCACATGCCAATTCATCAATAAAGAGTGAGAATAATACAAGACTGCAGACATCTCCTTGCTTAAGTCCTAAAGGACACATAAAGGTATCACTTAACTCACCACCTGCTCTTAATCTTGCTTTAACTACATGATACATACTAGTTATAGCGTTATACATTCTTCCACGAATACCTCTTTTCTTCAGAACATTCCACAGTTTTGTGCGTACAATCGAGTCAAAGGCTTTTCTGAAGTCTATGAATGCGACGACATATATTTTTTTTATGATACGACAATTGTTTCTGTATCATCGCAAATAAAGTGAAGACATGATCGATGGTACTATATTTCTTTCTAAAACCTGCTTGACTTTCATTTATGACGTTATTTTCTTTCAACCCATTTATTCAATCTTTGATTTAAAATGTGACTATAAATTTTACCACAGACATTGAAAAGGGACATGCCCCCATAATTGTCAGGAGAACCCCTATCACCTTTTTATGAAGTGGTTGAATAATAGCTTCTGACCACTGGGATGGATAAATACCCGAAGAGAACAGTTTTGTTAAACAAAATAATCAGAAAGGGTACAATGATAAGAGCTGCATTTTAAAAAACTTTTTCCAATTAAACGATCAGGCCAGCTGTCTTACCATTCTTAAGGGCACGGATAGCTGCAAAAACTTCGCCCTCTGTAATGTTACATTCAAGAGAATCTATGTCAAAGTTTCCGTCTTCACCAATAGTAACAGTTTCTGACTGATCACAAGTATTATTTTCGTTATC
Source organism: Conus betulinus (assembly GCA_016801955.1). Lineage (NCBI taxonomy): Eukaryota > Metazoa > Mollusca > Gastropoda > Neogastropoda > Conidae > Conus > Conus betulinus. The sequence goes on from JADBJO010010380.1 coordinate 25,433, forward strand.
CTCATATGACTCAGAATGAACACACCAGAAAAATGTCTTAACCACTCCTCTTTGCTGATCAAGCAGCCTGATGGCATGTTGGTGTTAAGAGATTTCACTTTGCTCCAGAATTCCTTGGGATTTCCTATGTTTTCGTTCAGGGACTTGACAACTTTATTACGGTGAGCCTTATGCTTTGTCCGTAGCAGTTCTTTGTACTCCCTACGTTTTTGATTATAGTGCTCTCTAGATGTTTGCTCCTCTTCAGATTCAGCATTGCTTTCCATATCTCTGTTTGTTCTATTTTTTTACTACTTTCTGTACTCCCCGATCTTGCTTTATCAGGCTTTGGCTTAAGGTTATACAGTTTGCGTAAATCCCGGCGGAGCTCGTGCTTTGAATCTTTACAGTCTGAGTCAAACCAAGCTGCTGTGTTTATTTCAGCCAATAATAATAGTTGTTTCCATACATGAACTTGCATCATGCAATGCCTAGTTAAAACAATTAATTGCTTCGTTAACGTCAACATCATTAAACGCGCTGCTTTTTCTAACGTCTTTTTAAATTCTTCGTCAGACACTTCGCATAAAAAAAATTTACTTTTCCCGTGTCCCATTTCAACTTTTCAATTTTAATAGGATTTGGGGCCATACCCCGTAAACCGTCATCGTCAGTATGCCCAATACACAGTTCCACATGCATATGCTTATATTCAATACGTGGTGTAACATTCAAATCTGTGCATAATTTTAGAAAATACATGGGAAGTTATGAAGTAATCGACAATACTGCATCTGGTTGGAGAAATATAAGTGTAATTGCCAAAAGAAGCATCATTTTGTAGAGTACCGTTTAGTATGCACAAATCAAAGCATTTACACAAGTCAATCAATTGCTTTCCGAGGTCATTACAGACTCTATCTTTTGATGTTCGACTAGCGTCATCATCATAATCGTCATCATCAGTGTCACGTGATGGGTCCACCACCTAAGTCTTCACTGCTTTCACATGCATTATCACCGCCAGTGCGTGCATTAAAGTCCCTCATCATCAAGAAAGGACAGTTGCCATGTTTTCAATGAGGTCCATTATGCAATGTTCCAAGATAGTAATACCATTTGTAATTTCTGTGTCTCTGTAATAGTCAGATGAACTGGGGGTGTAAATAAACACCAACCAGAAGAACAGTATCACCAAAAGTAAAGAGCTCCCCTGCCATTTTCACAACAATAATATTGTCATATTCCACATGTACTTGTTCAACATGATTTGGCAGTTCTTTCTTCACGAGTAGTGCAAGACCACCAGACAAACGTGCAGTCACTCCTTCAGACAACCGAACCCCAGTATTACAAAAACATCATAATCAGGAAAAAGATAGGATGGAACGTTTGTAGCAAATGTTTCAGCGAGTAAACAAAAATCGAAATTGCAAAGATAGCCTTCAGTTCCGAGTTGAAAACCTGTGAAATTCCTTCTATATTATACGTTACAAACTTCAGCCTTTTGTCAACATGGGCCGGGCCGAGTCCCTATTTTTTTGTTTCCCTTTTTTTTTTGCCTGTCTGTGGCTTCGTAAAGTGTAGTTTGTCGGTTGCCAGTTCTACCTGTGCATGAATGACTTCTTTTGTTGAGTAGACCGTGTGTTACGTGTAGTACTCGCTGTCCCTACCTCATTTTTCGCTGTGTGGTTATTCTCGATTCCGTTGTGTGCTGTGGTATTTTGTCCAGCTTGTGCTGATTCTGAGGAAACATAATTCCTTTTGTCAGCTGTCTGCTTACTGACCGCTTCGTCTTGTCCTGATTTGAAATGGGTGCCAGTGTCACTAGCAATCTGTTGTTGAAAGTTGTCTGTCTCATGACTGTCCTGTATGCTTTCCACGGTGTCTGTCGTGTTATCTACCACGGTGTGTGCATTGTCTTCAAGTGAGGTCATGTTGTTCAGCGAGAGATTGTCTCGTCGCCTTGGTCATCTAAGTCCTGTGCTTTCTGTGCGTCGTTGTCACTCTTATCTGAACAGGGTGAGTTCACGCTCAAGGAACTGGCAGGACACGCTTTGAGGGCTCCCTGAGTTTTTCATTAATTTTTCTTAATTATTCTGTTGATACCCATCACTGAGTATTGAAAAATGGATGGTAAGGACGAACGTGACCCAGTGGACTCGATGATAGCAGAATTATTTTCAAAGCAAAAGAATGAAATTGAGAAATCAATACATAAACGTATTAAATTCTAAGTTTCAGGAATTCTCCATTCAAATTTCAAGCAACATTGACAGCACTGTTCGAGTACTGAAGGACGAAATTCACGTGCTCCGTTTTAAGACGTGCGCTTTAGAGCAGAGCGTGAGTACTTCATTGACAGAAACGAATAACACGAAACAGAAATTGTTGAAACTGGAAGATGACATGGCAAGTCTTTCCTCACGCTTGGACGACAAGATCGACAGGCTGGACATACTTTCACGACGTGAAAACTTGAAGTTTTTCAACATCCCCCGGTCTTCGAGCAGTGAAGGTTACAATGAGTGTGTAACGGCGGTATTGGAGGCGTTGGAAGGTGCTGTGCCTGGCAAACTGTGGAGTCGGAATGACATTGTGCAAGCCCATCGCCTTGGTCGGTACAATGATTTCCGAGGCAGACCCCCACCGGTCATTGTCAAGTTTTGTCGTTTGTCAGATAAAATGGCGATCTTGACGACAAGAAAAGAGGCATTGAAGAAGAAGAACATTTTGGTGGCTGGCGACCTGACGGACAGACAACGGGAGACGATACAGGAACACAGACAGCGAGGTAGGTATGCCTACTTTAAGGGAACCCGTCTGGTGGTGGAGGAAGCAGGCAGTAGACGTGGCGGTGATCGGCAGTGGCAGCAGCAACACGATGTCGGCGCAGAGGGGCAGCGTCCCTACTACTACAACTTCAGGGGACACGGCAGCAGTAGACAGGGCGGTGATCGGTGATCGGCAGCGGCAGCAGCAACACACGATGTCGGCGCAGAGGTGCAGCGTCCCTACTACTGCAACTTCAGGGGACACGGCAGCAGTAGACAGGGCGGTGATCGGCAGTGGCAGCAGCAACACGATGTGGGCGCAGAGGGGCAGCGTCCTTACTGCTACAACTCCAGGGAACACGACAGCAGACCAGACGGTGATCGACAGTGGCAGCAGCAGTACGGTGAAGGGGCAGTGGGCCAGCCTCCTTACTACTACAACTCCAGGGATGGCGGCAACAGACAGGGAGGGAACCGCTACAGATGGGGACAAGAATTTCGTCACGCAACAGACCACATCTACAATCATGAAAACGGGTATCGTTCCGGTTACTCCAGCTACGGTGAAACAGACAAGGGACAAGAGTGGTGATAAGAATCAGCACCAGGCGTACCCCAGCTGGTTATGGTCATCACACAACTTTCCATCTCTGGCACCAAGGCCTCGCATTGTAAGGACTCTGACGATTGTAGAGCCCGACCATCTGTCACGTGGTCAGGTAGGGGATACGTGTTTGACCAGGATACAATATGACGATACAAATTGTACACAGATATACGATTCCACCGTAAATAGCATACAGTCTGATAGTATTGACAGCAATTAGACGCAAAATACAGACAACACCAAGAGAGAGAGAGAGAGAGAGAGAGAGAGAGAGAGAGAGAGAGAGAGAGACAGACAGGACAGACAGACAGACAGACAGACAGACAGACAGACAGACAGATAGGTAGTCAGACAGACAGACAGTGACAAATCGACATAGAGACAGATAGAGAGAAGGGTGGATGAATGTATGGATGAATGAATATATAAATGGATAGACTGACGGACAGTCACGTAGACGGACAGAGATACAGAGAAAGAGAGAGAGAGAGAGAGAGAGAGAGAGAGAGAGAGAGAGAGAGAGAGAGAGAGAGGGGGGGGGGGACTGGCAGATAGATAGATAGATAGATAGATAGATAGATAGATAGATAGATAGACAGACAGACAGACAGACAGACAGATGCGCTGATACACTGATCGGTTGACAGACTAATGCAGTGATCGGCTAATTCTGTTGAAACGTACATGTTCCTCATATAGTTGTCTTTCATATGCTTACTGACAGTAGTACGACGGAGATCGACCCACAGAATCGACTTGTACCGGCTGGAATCAAGAGCTTCAAGAATATCATGCCATCGTCGAGGGTCATCAAGACTGAGAAGCCGTGAACCTCGTATCTGGCAGTGCCGTTCAATGACAAAGAATGCCTGATAGTCTGCTCCTTTCCCTCTTTGGAGAAAAATCTGGGGGAAAAAAAACAGAAAGAAGAAAGAGAGTAGAAAAGAACTGGCGTGACAATGTTGTTTGTGTAATGTTCTTGACAGAAAGAATGGACAGGATATTCTAAGCATTTCTTTTTTTCCAGTTGTCTGTCAGGAGACTCATTCAATACTTCTGTATAGAATGGATTGTTGCTTTCGTACACATTGCTTTTTCCTACACATGAACTGTCCAGAGTGGGTAATTTCCCATCAGATATACATCAGACTAAGCGCCAGGCATTGTCTCTCCGCTTGAAGGCAAAAGAACCATCACACACACACACACACACACACACACACACACACACACACACATATATATATATATATATATATATATATATATATAGAGAGAGAGAGAGAGAGAGAGAGAGAGAGAGAGAGACAGACAGACAGACAGACAGACAGACAGACAGAGAGAGAGAGATACAGACAGACAGACAGATATAGGATATCGACCTGTATCCACATACACAAGATCATTTGGCGTTTTTGGTTGTACTCTCAAGAATCTATTTCAAGCAAACAGGTGAATTTTTTTCTCTTTCAGCAACAGTTTATCCACACTCCATATCTCTGCTCCATACTGAACAATTGATCATCAAAAACCTTAAGAACACAACCACGAATTTACTATTAAGCAGATACATTTATATTTTTATAGTAATACATGTTTCGCTCTACGCGCAAAGTCCTGAAAGGCTGTGAAAAACTCAGACAGGTTGTAAAACAGATGCCAGTATAGTTGTAACCATCAAAAAAAAAATCTATCACTTGCTTGTCTTTTCCATACCTATCTTACGTTTAGCTATCTTACGTTAGCCTTGCGGGTGTACTACGGCGGTTATTTACTTGGGTCTGGAGTCGAACTGGAGTTTCCAATAACAAAGCACTATCATCAGCTAGTATCAAGATAAATGATTCGAGGATTTCGGGCGACAATGTGGCTCCATGACGTTTCTGTTCAATGATTTTTGAAGCTATGTCGTTTATGAATTAAAAAAAACAATACAGCACGAGCATCTCCCTGTTTCACACGTTGAGTGCACGCACACAATATTGAGTTCATTGCCAGATCTCACGTTTGCTTTTGAATCAGAATACATACTTTTTATACACCAAAAACAACTTCCCATTAACACCATTCTTTTGAAGAACTGGATATATATATATATATATATATATATATATATATATATATATATATATAGAGAGAGAGAGAGAGAGAGAGAGAGAGAGAGAGAGAGAGAGAGAGAGAGAGGTGCGTGCGTGCGTGCGTGCGTGCGTGCGTGTGTGACGGTCGCTAAGCCGGACAGCCCTACCACCCCTATTATACACTAGGTCAGACAACACGGCACACTAACACAGCTTTACAATCATGCACACTTCTTTATTTCAACATACACGACATGGCGCCGCCACAAGCAATCGCCACACACAACCCACAACCGCACACAGGTATCCCAATTCCCCGCTGGCCCACCCTACCCTGCTACAATGACCTGAGAAGCCCGAACTTACCCTAAAGCGCCCGTTGCGGTATATCACTGTGACCTGGGGATGCAGCGATAGCCCGCACACGTGGTAGCCAACTACTAGGGACAAGGACTAACCTAAGGGGCTCTGATCTTTAAACTACTACCACCCACCCCTATCCCCGGGACCCACCCTTCCTTTTTTGACCCGGGACCACTACCGCACCGGTCGCTGCGTCCCTAAGGGAGGCAACTACAGGCACCCTATCCCGTGCTGGCCACTACGTCCCTAAAGGAGGCAGCAGCTAACACCCTAACCCTACTGCTTATTGCTACGCCCCCTCACTACCACGAAATTGGACAATCCCTCCTCCATGGAAGACACTGCCCCTCGGCGCTGTCCGTGGCCCCTCGCAGGCTGACTCCTTCACGGAAATCCCCGCTCCTCGGCGCTGTCCATGGCCTCACGCGAGATGACTCCTCCCCGCGATGAACACAACACTCACACTCACTCACACTCACTCACACTCACACACACACACACACACACACACACACACACACACACACACACACAGTAGGCCCCTTCTCAACGGTCCGACTCTTGGGGGAACCCCTCCTCCACTGAAGGCTCCGCCGGAACTGAGGGTGAAAGAAGGCCTGGCGCAGCATCCCTCACGTAGCTCCTGAACAGGGCGGTCCTTCCCTCATGGGAAAGAACAGCAGGTGGCTGGAGAACTGCCTCACAGATGGCGGAAGGCCTGGGTGGACTTCCCCTCCCGGAAGAGCACAGGTAGGGAAAGAACCACCTCACAGATGCGGACAGCGTGAGTGGTCTCCCCCTCCCGGGAGAACGCACGCAGTAACAGGACACCGCCGCTCATCTGCCAGCACGCGGCCACCGACTGAAGTGATCCGGCCCCAGCCTCGGCACGGAAGCAGGATATCTGCTGAAACAACTGTAGGCCACTGTTATAGTGTCGCTACCACCCGAGTAACCAAGGCACATAGCTTACTTGGTATGGCTTTAACTCTCCATCTCCCTTGCCTACTTCCCACTCGCATATGACAGTGACTGCTTATATTTTGAATGACCCCAACCCGTTACTCCCTTTGGGGTTACCAGACCCATTTCCTGCCCACCCTTACCACAGCAGTAAAGCAATATTCTCCCTAAGCCAATCCACGTTATTACATATGGAATAAGGTGTCACCCCCCCCCCCCCCCCCCCCCCCCAAAAAACAACAGCAACAACATCAAAACCTAACTCATCCACCCCAGTGCAGACACCATGGGCGCCCCTAGGAAATGCTAAATAGTCTAGAAAATGGGCAGTTTTACAAGGGATGTATTACATAATGCTCAGTGATAATGAACATCTCTTTACAAAAAAAAAAAACGTATCGATTTCCAACTGGGTCAGTGTTCACACAAGGGAATGGTCTCCCAGCCACAATCCCTCACATTCTTACCCATCTTTGCAAAGTCAAGTATAAAAAAAAAAAAAAAAAAAAAAAAAAAAAACATAATTCACTCTCCAAAATTTCCATCCAGCAACCCACTCCCACATAATCTCTTGTGAGTTAACCCAGTTCTTAATCCTTGTTATGGCAACATAACCACACGTCATACAATATTGCAAGCTGCACACCATCCATTCTTTATCATGCCGACTGCTATGCCACTCGCCTTAAACTTTACCTCTCCCTTCTTTCTGACTACTAAAATTCATAATGGGTCTGCCTCCACGCACCTAAGGTATCTTCCTTCCAATCCTGTTTTGTCACAAAATTTATATATCCCTGTATGTGTGATGGCTACCCTTGCTCTACAGAAAAAAAAAAAAATCAACTCCCAACCATACGGACTCACTGTTCTGTACGAAATGCGTACGTCACAATGTGTACACAACACCTATCACTGCGTCAGTCTCCTTGAATGGTCTCATAAAAGACTTACCTCCACGCGCATATCGCTCTCAACACAACCTGGTGCGCGTGTGTTCACACACACACACACACACACACACACACACACACACACACACACACACACACACACACTTACACACAGACACACAGACACACACACACACACACACACACACACACACACACACACACACACACACACACACACACACACACAAGTCAAAGATACAGTCTGCACGCGCACGACACCCACGTCGAGAACCATGACTCTAACCAAGGTAAAAGACACCAACATAACTTGGATGGTCACGACTGTACCCCGTATAAACCACTCACCCACAAATCGGCCATAGCCCTACTGCACAGTTAACCGATTTCAATGTTATGGAGGGCAACTCCAAAATCGTTACTCAACTTCAACGTATTACTGCCCTTTACAACTCAAAATTGAGCACAATCATCACACCTCTTTATGCAGACACAGCTGCACCCGACTCATACTATGGTCCTCAACAAAATGCAACTACTCATATCACTATCTTCTTGAAACAACCGAAATCAACATAAGCTAGCCACAATCGATATTGTGCCTCACCATCTATCAATGGTTGTTATATGGACCAAAGTTGTCTAGCCAAACTGCCGTATGACAACCGAACTCCGGAACCGCTATGTACACTACTTACAATACGGACAGAAAAGAGGTGACAAAACAAACCAGCTGATAACAATTTCAACCACGAAACCAAGACAACATCATACCAGACAACCTGTATACGCAACGAACACAATACCAACTAACCACAACATGAGACAGCCACAGTACAACTCGACCAAAATACAAGACAACACGACGAACCACAGCACCACAAACATAACAGATCGCCAATCTGAACAGACAGAGGTCACGAGTTTGCGCGAGACTAGCTGTGTTTTGTTTTCGCTGTTCCATTTTAGTGGTTGTTTCTCATACTCTTGGCTCTCAGTCTTATTTTCTTTATTCTCCTGTTACTCCAACAACTATATGAACACTGAAAACTCAATGTAAGATCAATTTTGATCATACATAACTAGGAAACTTGGGAACTTGTTTCCAAACTTGTTGCTGTTCAAATGTCCGTTTCACCACAGCGGCCCCACTTGCTTATTTGTGAGTGATCAACTATCAGCCTATTGAAAACCACCCATGATATGGATTTGCTTTCACTGCTGACCCTGCACTTGATCGTTTTTTCCTCCCTCTTTCTCTCCTCGACCTCCCAAAATTTCCCTCTCTACTTGATAACAGATACATCCCCCCTGATTGTGCCTCTCAACCCCAAAGAGAGCATCAAACTACAACTTGTGCTGAGTATGAACGATACAAACAACTCTTCTTCGACTGCCCCTCGTGGCATTTGCGACCTTCCTATCACTTGGAACCATAGAGGAGTGTCCTGTGAGTCCTGTGGGACCTGGTTTCACGCCTCTTGCCAACAGATAGACTCTGACACCTATGAAAACCTCGCGCATGAATCTGCAACCTGGCATTGTCATCTGTGCAAACCGAAACTATAGCAGTACTCTTTTCGACCTACATGGTATTGAGCAGGATTACAACAGAAATCTCAACCAAATACCCCTGCCTGATACTGAAAAGGAATTTAGACCCCTGCATTCTTCTACCCCCCCCCCAACAGTCAACACGGGATGCTACGCAATCATCCCCTGACATTACTTAATGTTAACTTTCAGTCAGCCTCAGGAAAAGTAGCAGTAATTGCAATTTTGATCCACAGCACTAAACCTGATGTAGTCTTCGTATTAGAGACCTGGCTGAAGCCCAACGTTCATAACTCAGAGTTCTTCCCATACGGCTTCACTATCTTTAGGAAAGACCGCATCGGCAGAAAGGGGGGCGGTGTTCTCATTGCTGTCAAAGACAATTTGCATTGCACTGAAGTCCCGGAGCTTGATACAGGCGGCGACATGATATGGCTCAAGCTGTTGACGCGAAACCAGCGCCTACTATACCTCTGCACCTTCTACCTACCGCCCCGACGCTTCTGATGCAGTGGCACTCGAACAGCTCGATACATCCCTGCGGAGGGCTGTTGCAATGAAGGGCGCCCAGCTCATCATTGCCGGTGACCTTAACTTTCCGTCTTGGGACTGGAAGACCATGACGTTGAAGCCAAAACCAGTCCAGCCAGATCTCCACCAGAAGTTCGTCGACCTCCTGTACAATACCGGCCTTGACCAAATATTCCAGGACACAACATGCACTGATGTGAGGACTGGTAAGGAGAGTATGTTAGACCTAGTCCTCACAAACTCCCCTTCCCTAATTCCCGAGTCGAAGTTATCCCTGGTATCTCAGACCATCACATCGTATTTTGAATTTAAGATGAACCTGCTCTCCTTCAAAATGTCAACCGTCCCATCCCCCTCTATGGGCGAGCAGACTGGGAGGCATCAAAAAACAGACATGGAAGCACTGCAGACAACTACGAAGACACAAACGACGTAACAACAGAAGACTTGTGGCAGAAGTTCAAGACCACACTGAAAGACAGCATGGACCAACATATTCCAACCAAGAAACCTAGGCGGAAGGAGTCCCTCCCCTGGATGACCTCTGACATACTCAAACTCATCAGGAAGAGAGACAGAACCAACAGGAAGAGAAAGGAGGATGGCGATAAGGGCATGCAAATGAAGATCAAGAAGCTTGACAAGATCAGGAAACACCTACGCTGCTCGTACTGGCGATACACTTAAAGCCTATTTTCCCAATATAGCTCTGAAGAGGACCCCAGACCAAGTCAGAAGAGATTTTAGGCCTACATTAAACACCAGCGCTCTACCACCACTGGTGTCCCTGCTCTGAAGTCCAATGGAAAGCTCGTCACCGACCCCAAACAGAAAGCTGAGCTGCTGAACCAGCAATTCACCACTGCATTCAGCGAAGGTACTGCACGGAAACTGAATTCAGAAACTCACTTCACGAATCCCATGGCGACTTCCCTACCATGGAAAACATCACCATCAGCACCCATGGCATTGAAAAGCTGTTGAGGAACCTCAACCCCCTCAAAAGCAGCAGGCCCAGATGGTATTACACCTCGAGTGCTGAAAGAACTGGCTAAAGAAGTTGCGCCTATCCTGGCTACCATCTGCAGGTCATCACTGCAAAACTGGTGGGGTACTACTACAGGACTGGAGAGAGGCACTGGTTACCCTGGTGTTCAAAACGGGAGAGCATATAAGGCATCTAACTACCACCCAATCTCCCTAACCAGTGTCCTACTAAAGTCCTGGATCATGTCCTAGTAAGTGCTACCACGCGCCACCTGGAGTCGAATGACATACTGTCCAACCAAAAACATGGCTTCCACAAGCACCACTCCTGTGAGATGTAGCTCTTGGAGTTCATAGAAGAAGTCTCATCAGCGATGGAGAGCGACATTGCATCCGACGTCATTATTTTGGACTTTGCTAAAGCCTTCGACTGTGTGAATCACAGCCTACTTGTCCACAAGTTAGACCACTACGGGATCTGTGGAAGCAGCAGCAACAGTTGGATAGCAAGCTTCCTCAGTGAGCCGTGGTGGTCAATGGTGCACAGTCTGGCTATATCTGCGTGAAATCCGGGGTACCCCAGGGAACAGTGCTTGGACCTTGTCTCTTTCTTACTTACATAAACGACCTTCCAACAAGAATTCCCTCCACCTCCCTGCTATTCGCTGATGACACCATAGTGTACCAACTGATTGTCTGCCCTGAAGACCCAGTAAAACTCCAAGAGGATCTCAGCAAGTTGGAAGACTCAGAGAGCGAGTGGGACATGGCATTCCACTTGGACAAATGCAGCCAGCTGCTTTTGACCCTCAGTAGGAAGCCACTGGATGCCAACACCAAATACATCCTCCACAGTCATACCATAGAGAGACTATCCTCTATAAAGCATCTTGGGGTCATGCTGCAGACCGACCTCTCCTGGAACGCCCACGTTGACAACATTTGTGCTAAGGCAAACAAAACACTAGGATTCCTGAGGAGTAACCTAAAGGTGTGCTCCAGCAAGACTAAGGGGCTGGCATACAAGGTGCTGGTCAGACACATTGTCGAGTACACCTGCTGTGTTTGGGATCCCTACACCACCAAGCCTATCCTCAACATCGAGAAGATACAGCGCGAATGGTGGCGCGTTTTGTCCTGAGCCGGCATAGAAACACATCCAGCGTTAACAAAATGCTTGAAGAGTTACTATGGACCACGCTCCAAGAACGCCATCGCACGTGTGCAGACTCTTCATGCTATACAACAAAATCCAAAACGGTCAAGCATGTGTGAAATGCAAAGACTGAAGCCCCTGCCACCCTCAAGCAGAAGCAGCCATAACTTACAATTCCAGCGCATTACTACTCGCACAGACTACTGCATGCATGCATGCCTTCTTCCCCTGTACCATCCGCGATTGGAACAACCTCTCTGCAGAAGTTGTCAAATCTTCTACCCCTGGCCTCCTCCATTTTCAAAGTGACCAGGTCCTCCTTGTAAATCTCTTTTTTTCCCCCTCAAGCTGCTCAGTGACCCTCCAGCATGTCAATAATTGCTGAATACTCGGCAGGTAGACATTTTGGAAGAAGAAGAAGAAGAAGAGAGGAGAAGAAGAAGACAGACGATCAACCACACCAGTTCTGCAACTGGCTGAAAGTGGCTGCCAACAAGGATGACACAGGACTCGGCACAAGCCAAGGGCACACCAAACCCGATGAGGACCTGGCCCTAACTCTGACTCGAAGTCACTCAGCACAAACTAACGGCGCTCCCGCCGCATTTACAAGAAGCACGTCTACTCAGACGAACTCCAGGGACCGAAGTAAAGCTACCCCAACGCATTCCGCCCTGGTCGGAATCAAGTGAGCTTCACTCACAACACAAAGTAACTATTGGTCAGAACAGTGTATCCCTCCACAGAGCTCACACACCCGACCAACAGACTAGTTGTTGCTCGTGCAACAACACGACAAATTTACAACAACAACTCATTGACTTGACAATACAACAAGAGCCAATATCATGCCCCAGCCTCTCTCATATGGAACCAAAGCAACAAAGGGTAACAGTCGGAAACGAAACCAGCTTCCCCCTTCCACTCCGTCGATAAATGAAGACTGGAAGGCAAGACTAGTGTATGTCCTATTTCCCCCACCCCCTACCTAGCCTAACCTTCCTACCTAGCCCTGAGGAACTTAGCCTAACTCCCACCTAACTAAAACCCCAATACTTCACACACACACGCACACACAAACACACACAAAACACACGGGCGCTCGCATGCACACGCGCACACGCGCACACGCTCTCTATCTTGATCCACCACATGGACGTGCTGGTTTAGTACCGCCAATCAGTGACTCTCTCTCTCTCTCTCTCTCTCTCTCTCTCTCTCTCTCTCTCTCTCTCTCTCTCTCTCTATCAAAGCTTTACATAGATATATATTTTAATCAAAGCTTTTACATTTTAATCAAAGTTTTAACAAATATATATATATATATATATATATATATATATATATATATATATATATATATATATATACTTAACCAGAGACCTGGACAGTGGAACATCCCATACTGGTCAGGATATAGCTGCCAATAACATTGTTTATATTACTTCTTTCAAATTGTATTTTTTTGTGTAAACGGGACTCTGAAGGCAAGGTATTGAATATGTATGGTAAGTGTTTTTAAGCTGTGCACAGCTCTAGAGTTAGGATTTTATACAGGTAATGTAATGGTGACCGCCAAGATCGTTCCACATACGTTTTTGACACAGGTGTCAAAAAGAGAGAGAGAGAGAGAGAGAGAGAGAGAGAGAGAGAGAGAGAGAGAGAGAGAGAGAGAGAGAGAGAGAGAGAACGAACGACAGAAAGATTTTAATAGGTATAGGCCCTGGCCCCTTCTGATTAGGGTACAATAAGTTATACAGTAAGGTAACATGATATAGTTCAAAAATGAGAAGCTGACGGATAAGCAACGCTAACTATAGACAAGCAAAATGACCGTTGGGTTCAATTAGCTGACCATTGTTGCGCGTCTCTTAAAGGCCTTGTATAAATATACACATTACGCCCTCCAGTACTTCATTTATTGGTCATGAGCAAAGCAGCTCACAAGAAACAAGGGTTTTCAAAGAGTTTCCGGAGATTGCATTCATATCGAACATCGTTCAGCACAGTTGGAGATGCAATTCGTCTTCATTTGCGTTTTTGCATGAAGGATATAGTATACTAACGTTACTGGTATGCACATATCGATACTAATGCGTTTTTGATGTCTGAAACTCCTAACCTAATCTAAATCTTGTCAAATAACTTTTAATGTGCCTGTCAATATCAATTGAGATATATTTTTGCACATCTAACGGACGTCTTAAAGTTATATAGGATAGGATGAATATCTGATGGGTCTGGCGGGAGAATGTGTAGGAGTCTTTGGGGACCTGTAGGATGGTGTCTGTGTGAAGATGGGGCAGATTTTGCAATTAGGTTCTGAGCAGGGGTGAGTATCTCGTGGTATAGGTGTGGAGATTCTGTTCAGTTGGACCGCACAAGAAGATCTCTTAGGTTTTTATCACGTTTGAACGTGATCATGGGTCTGGTATGGAAGGCAGTTTTGTAGTTTTGTACAATGTGCCAGTTGGATTTGAGAATCCTGCAGATGTGAAGGGTATGTTGGTGGAAGAGAAGGTAGGTGGTGGGTCTGTCTGTCTCCTTGAACGCTGGGTTTCCAGAGCAGATGTTCTGGATTGGCTGTGGTGTGGCTGAGAGCTTTGTTGATGATAGAACTGGGGTATCCACCGTTTTTTGAACTATTCTGACATTTTGGCTGATTGTATATTGAAGTCCTCTTCGATGGAGCAAAGTCTTCGAAGACAGAAAAACTGTGAGTATGGAATGCTGTCTTTAGTGTATGGGTGGTGTGAGGATGTGTAGTCTGGGTATACATGTGCATCAGTGGGTTGTAGAAAATGGAAGCTTTGAGTAGGCCGTATTCGAGGGAGATGGTGATGTTTAGGAAGCTCACTGACTGTGAAATGGTGTATCGAAAAATTTAAGAATGAATTCAATCACGATACTACCAGTATTCTTCAATAGCTCACGAATCAAACTGTCAGGACCCACAGATTTTCCAATCTTTAATTTTCTCATCGCAAATAGAATCTTCTCTTTTGAGACGGGACTATCCGAGTAGCTTGCTTCATTAAATACATCTGTGTCTGCTTCATTTGCAAACATCGTTTTCTAATAGATTTTTGAACCGCTGGTGCCATTCTTTGGTAGAAATGTTATTGTGTATATGAAATGTCTTTCCAGAAATATCATGACCCATTTTTCCAAAATTCATTCTGGCCATGAACTGAGTTGATTTAATCATCGAGTAACGCTTTCTTTTTTGTGCTCTGTTTCCTTTCTCTGCAACACAGTTTTGTATTCACGTCTAGGCTTACAATATTTTACAATCTTTACTATCAAGGGTTCTGCGAAACACTCTTAAAAGTTTTCTCATGTTTGTTTTGATAATTTCACATTCACGATCAAACTGTGAGTCATTCCTTCCACATGGGTTTATTCTTATGTTCTTGAAATTAGAAACGTCATCGTACTATTACATTCCTTATCTATTTCTTGTATACATTTCAATAGTTCATTTTCTATTAGACAAATTATCCCCCCTCCCACCCCCCTGATCTCCCTTGCGCTGTAAACTGGGATCGCTGGTTTACAGAAGATTTTGTAATTTTCAAATGCAGAAGAGTAAAGATTTTCAACAAATTTTCAACGAGACAAATGGAATCAAATGACAAAATATAATCAATAAAACTGTGGTCCTTTAACTTCGAGAATAAGCCATTTACATGCCAATGTAAAAACGACAATGACAAAATATAATCAGTAAAACTGTGGTCCTCTAACTTCGACAATAAGCCATTTACATTCCAATGTGAAAACGACAATGACAAAATGTAATCAATAAAACTGTGGTCCTTTAACTTCGACAATGAGCCCATTTACATTCCAATGTAAAAACGACAATGACAAACCATAATCAATGAAACTGTGGTCCTTTAACTTCGGCAATAAGCCATTTGCATTCCAATGTAAAAACGACCATGACAGAATATAATCAAGACAACTGTGGTCCTTTAACTTTCGACAATAAGCCATTTACATTCCAATGTAAAAACGACACGCATACTTTGGGATCAAATGCACCATTCGCTCCACAGTCACTCTCACGCACACATCGTATGTTTTCCTGCTTCTCATTGATTCATTATTTTCATTTTCAAAACAACAATCATCATCCTGAGAAATTTTATTTTTATGGGAATGAACTGGCATACAAAAACCATCACTTTCATCTTTCTCACTACGCTTAGATAAATCCATAGTAGGGTTGGCTTCGATTTTTTTTTCAGACAGGGCACCTGGTGGTGTAGTCGACCCAGTTTGTGATTTACAAGAGAGATCCCAGCGAGTTAACACGGCCACCTTGAGCACCGCCTTTAAACGGCAGTGACAACACGGCAGCAGTGTCACTCAATGTGTCACAGCTCACTGGTTGACCTGCTTTTAGCATGTGAAAACATGGCAGCAGTGTCACTCAATGTGTCACAGCTCACTGGTTGACCTGCTTTAGCATGTGAAAACATGGCAGCAGAATTTAGGTGAGACAGTGACTTAAATTTATTTGTCCCCGATGAAACGTCTGAAAAAATCAGGCAAAAAAGTATACACGGAGGAGAGATAGTAAGTACACTGCTTTTGAAATCAGGCTGGCCGGACCATTAAGCCGTAGGTTTTAACTTGTTCTTGCTGTCCAGACAGAACCTCACTCCGTCTATGATCAAATGATCAAACACCATGCTAGCTCATTTATTTTCTTTCCTGCCATTATTTAGATGCGGAACCAGGTTCCTTTTTATATCCCTTACTCTTGGAGAAATATCTTCACCAGTGAAAATGTTACTTCCCCATAATTTGTGTCTAGCATTCAAAACTCGTTCCTTATCTTTTTAAAATGTGCACCTTCCAATGATAGGGGAATCATTTTTCTATTCAAACGATGAACTCCTTCAAATTCTGTCCTTGGATAAGTCTAATTTGTCTGTCAGCAAGCCTTTTGCAAACCCTTCACATTCATCTCTAGTTTCGTTATCACTTCTTTGTATTCTGTAAAAGATAATGTTATTCCTTTTCGATCGTCCCTCTCAGTCATCATATTATTTCCCCAAAGGTTTCAATTCGTTCACACAAAGTTTGCTTCTGTTCTTTTAAATGCTGATTTTCATGTTTTAAGGCAATCACTACCTCTCTCAAAAGAATCCACATCCTCATGCAGACCCACACACACGTCCTTCACTTCTTTCACACCTTTCTCCACTTTATCAAACTTTGAGCTTAAACCGGTAAGAGAGGCCATAATGTTTTCCAACACTGGGTCACCAGATGTCTTAGATGGGGTGGATGGGGACCTGGAAGAACCACCAGCTGGGTCTGTCTCAGCTCTCCGTCTTCCCAGCAGATCCAGGTCCCGGGTTCAGTTCCACATCACCACAGCGATGCAGAAATACGCAGAGGTACAAAGAATAGGCTCGGAGATAACCTACGATGACACCGTCTCGTAGTCTTGCGATTTTCAATGTCCGAACGAACATAGATTTCCTCTGCAATGCTCACGTTCCAGGAAAGGCTCACGTTCCAGAAATTCGACTTTTAAGACTGAGCTCCTGTCAGCAGGTGTTTACATTGGACAATCGGAAGTAACACCACCCGAGAGAGAGAGAGAGAGAGAGAGAGAGAGAGAGAGAGAGAGAGAGAGAGAGAGAGAGAGAGAGAGAGAGAGAATTATGTAAATACAATGTTCGTACTGTCCGTGTTTAACACTTTGAGGGGGTTATTGCTGTTGTCGTTTTTGTTGTTGTTGTTTTGTTGTTGTTGTTTGTTGTTGTTGTTGTTGTGTTGTGTCACGTCTGTCGATCGAGTTGCTGAAACAGACTTTTTGTGACTCATTAATCTAGAAAGTTTAGAACGTAAAAAGCGTAAAGAAAGGAAACTAACATATTCGGATCGTGGATCTTCAGAATGTAGGGGCAATGTGCTTCATCTTCATAATCGACACAGTCAGCCCTGAAGTCACATGGGAAATGTCTGTAGAGTTCAGGCCACACAGACGCTGAACAGTTCCACCGTTGATGTGTCACCTGCTGTGGTTTCAAAGAGTTTAGATGAAAAGAAAATACTACCTTAAGCATATCAGTGCAGCCACCTCGCAGGCAATCGTGTGCTATTGATATAGGGAAGCTGTTAGTTGCCTTATTATCATGCATTTCATTGTGATTGATTCCAGTGGGTATTTTGTCTTCTGGAAAGATAAAGGAGAAATTTTTGTTGTTTGGCGACTTCAGCATGATCATTTTTTGTCCACATTCACAAGCAAACACACCAATCCAAGAGTCATAGGCAACGATTCCTGACCAGATGAAACTCAAAAATGTCACATGTCCATTGGGTGGATTAATTGTTCTGCATATATAGAAAGCAAAATCCAACTTGTGAGGCATCTGTATGTATCCTGTAAAAAAAAAGTGGTCAACACAGTCAATATGTGGTGCATTTGTTTAATGGGACACAAATCCATCCATTACGTCAGTGTTTATCTGCTAATGAATATTGAAAATTACTATTTTTGTTGTCTTCACAATTTGTAGCGTCACGGATAGTCTGTTCTACTGCGTACGTACATGTGTTTATTAGGCAAACTCGCAGAAAACTCTGTCGAAAAGGAAGAACAAATAAGCAATGCCTCAAGCACCAGCAACACCTCGCCAGATTTGGCAGCATAATAACTAACCATATCTTTTGACAAACAGTTTTGATAAATAACTAAATAAGTGAATGTAACGCACTGCCAAGTCCCAAAATATACACACACTTTAGGTATAAATATAACAACTATTCTGAGAACTGATCCTCCAGTGCCCGAGAGGTAGCCAAAAAATCTTTTCAGACACCCCCCCCTCTCTCTCTCTCTCTCTCTCTCTCTCTCTCTCTCTCTCTCTATCTATATATATATATATATATATATATATATATATATATATATATATATATATATATATATATGATAGTTAAAAATACTGCTTGAAAATGAAGCATAAAACCTTTTAACAGATGTTGCTCCCTAGTTGGTCGAGCGCTTTTAGATTTTTTAAGGACATCCTTATATTGTTCATGATATATATATATATATATATATATATATATATATATATGTGTGTGTGTGTGTGTGTGTGTGTGTGTGTGTGTGTGTGTGTGTGTGTGTTATGCTGAAAAATTAAGTAGTGGGGGAAAACAAGTGCAGGTTAACAATTCTTCCATCATTATAGTAATGACTTGGCAAAGATTTGAAACTGAGAAAAAAAGAAAAAAAATTAGATAAAGTAAATGGGAAAATGTATACCATACATATGAAAACTCTTCACTAGCTGCATGAGGAAACCATCGCAAACCCTCTCGAAGGCAGATCTATATGTATCGCCTGCTCCGAGGCCTTTTTCCCCGCTGGATCGGACTCATCAGAGAGACACGGCTGATTGTGTCTGTGCTCTTGGAGTCAAATACAGAGACACACCACGGTCCATAATTCTGTGGTGTTCTGACCGCCAAGGGTTCGAAAAAGAATCCAACAGCACCCCAAAGCAGCCAGCGAAAGGTAGTAGAATAAAACAAACAAAAGTGTGGAGAGGAAAAAAGTTGCTGAAAACTAAAAACATTATGCAAACAGTATAAAATGTAGGGGACAAGGGGACAATCTTTGAGCCTATATATACACACACACACACACACACACACACACACACACACACACACACACACACACACACACACACACACACACGCGCGCGCGCGCGCGCGCGCGCTTTCAAATGACGAGACCAAAGAAGCAAGTTGTCATTTCACAACGTTTCGGTACATGGCATTTGGCATATGTATATATGCATATGTGTGTTGAATGGAAAACAGTTTTCATTGTTGTTGTTTTTTCATTCAGTGCCTCCCTTGCGCTGAAGAAATCAAGCTGAGTGACAAACTTGTTCATTTTCATTGTCCTTTTTGTTTGTCTTGCCTGAAGAAGACCTAACAGGTCGAAACGCGTCGTGTTTTGTCTTGTGAGTCGATTGCCACGTTTCTCTTGGCGGTTTGCTAAAATTTATCTAAGATTTATGTATGTGTACAAAGACTGGCTTATTCATTTTGGCAAAGTATTTTGTGGTAATTAAGTTCTTTTCAGAGTAGTATTTTTCCTTATTGAAGTATTTATCCATATGCACAAATCGTCGGCATACTGCACAGCTGTGATATCTTTGCTTAAAGGTTTTGGAAGATTACGGAATAAAATGTTAAATAACATTGGAGCTGTCACAGAGCCTTGTGGGATTTCCATTTGTAGTGATTTAAACTCACAGTACGTATTTTCTATTTTAACTTGTAGCTTTCTGTCTTAAACAAATTCTCTCTGATATAATAATAAAGATTTCCACATACACCTATGTTTCTTAATTTATATATCAATACGCCATACCAAACGCTATCAAAAGCTCCTTTAACATACAAAAAGAAGCCAAAACGCTTTTTTTTTTTTTTTTTTTTTTTTTTTTTTTTTTGGTATTGGTTGTTAATCTGTGTGGTTATTTCAACTATATGATCGATGACTGATCTTTCTTTTCGAAAACGGCTTGATTGTGTGGTATTACGTCATAGTTATCTCAACAATTTATCAATCTATCCAGAACTATTTTGTTCATTAATTCAGAGACATGAAATGTTAAAGATACTGACCGATAATTATTTACATTTCTGCAGATTTACCATGTTTTAACATGGGAATTATTGCTAACTGCTTCTGTATTCCTGGCATAATACCCTCTGACCAAATCTGTTGAAATGTTGTTTGCAAAAAAAAAAAAAAAAAAAAAAAAAAAAGAAATTGGTTGGTAAGTGTTTCAACATATAATTTGAAATTGCGTCTAACCTCATAGATGGTGTTTTGTTAGTTAGTGAAAAAAATAGCATCATTAGTCTCCTGTATATTATCATTATATAGGTGCATTAACAAAATCACTATTTGCATGCTGCTCATCATAGGGATGTTTGTTTTCTTTCTATTCTCGAAGCTGTGTACATTCTGGTGAAAGACTTTCCATTCGCATTGTCCTCGAAACTATATCAGCAAATGATTCGTCTTTTCCGCTGAAGTTGCGATTTTCTTATTATCCAGTACAATGGGACAACGAGGTAGATTTAACCCATGTTTCATGTCCCGAATTTTCGTCCACACTTTCTAAAACTCTTTATGCTGAGAAACCTCTTTGTCAGAGATGGATGATCAATATAAACGTTTGGCTTTGGCTACAACTCTGTTTGAATGACCATTGGCTTCCTTCATTTCTTCGCGTGCCTTTTCTATCCTATAGGAATGTGCACTTAAATCATTCCACATTTCATGCTTTTCATTTGTCACTTCCTCAAACTTAATTTTAAAGTATGCTTTATATTTCATTTTTTTTTTATTCATGCCTGCCTTCTTCGCAACCTTTTGACCACCACACATTTCCAGTATGATTTCTTTTTCTGTTAATTCTGCCTTTAGGAATAGTTTCATTTGTGGCAGAGACAACCTTTTCATTGAATTTACTACATACAACATTCATATCATCATCTTCATCGTCAAAAATATGATCTGCATCAACGTGAGCAAGAAGAGATGAAAATGTCTTCAAGTCTGCGAATTCATATTTGTATTTGGGTATTTTGTCTTCTGGAAAATTTGTTATTTCAGAATTTCTATTAAATGCAATCTTTATTTGAAAGTGATCACTTCCAGGAGTGTCTTGACATGTTTCCCAGATGCAGTCAAAAGCTAATTGTGGAGACATCAAGGACAAGTCAATGGCACCTGCTCTGTGAGTAGAAATATCTGGTATTCGAGTGATGCTGAAATCATTTAGCAAGCACAAAGATAAATCCACCACATTTTCAATGAAGCGATTGCTGCTTATAGTAGCTGAGCTGTCCTTATTCCAGAATGGAGAGTGGGTATTAAAATCTCCACCAAGTAGCCATCTATCTTCTGAATTTTTAAACGAATGTAGCCACTCAGTGTTTTGATCATTCGGTCCTTTTGGCAAATAAACGGAGACAACGTTTACAATATTCTTGTTATTAATTCTAACACTTGCCAGGAAAGAATATAAGACTGGTTGATTTGATGGAACTGGTGATGGCATAAAGAATAATCAATACCTTGCCAGATGTAAATAGCACT
>JADBJO010010380.1:52500-60000 GCA_016801955.1 Conus betulinus
AAGGAGGGAACTACTAATTTGCTTTGAGATGAAGATGCCCTAAAATGAAAACCAGTCTTGTACTAACCCGTATTCTTACCCAAGCTCGCTCTCTCTCTCTCTCTCTCTCTCTCTCTCTCTCTCTCTCTCTCTCTCTCTCTCTCTCTCTCTCTCTCTCTCTCTCTCTCTCTCTCTCCATATGTGTGTGCGTGTGTGTGTGTGTGTGTGTGTGTGTGTGTGTGTGTGTGTGTGTGTGTGTGTGTGTGTGTGTCGCGCGCGCGCGCGCGCGCGCGCGCGCGTGCGTGTGTGTGTGTGTGTGTGTGTGTGTGTGTGTGTGTGTGTGTGTGTGTGTGTGCTCGAACGAACGTGTGCGAGTGTGAGTGTGTGTGTGTGTGTGTGTGTGTGTGTGTGTGTGTGTGTGTGTGCGTGCGTGCGTGCGTGCGTGCGTGCGTGCGTGCGTGCGTGTGTGTGTGTGGGGTGGGGGGGTGGAGACAGACAGGGAGAGAGAGAGAGAGAGAGAGAGAGAGAGAGAGAGAGAGAGAGAGAGAGAGAGAGAGAGAGAGATTTCATGCAAATTTTTATCAATACGATTTCAAAAATGTTATTT
Organism: Conus betulinus; assembly: GCA_016801955.1. Classification (NCBI taxonomy): domain Eukaryota; kingdom Metazoa; phylum Mollusca; class Gastropoda; order Neogastropoda; family Conidae; genus Conus; species Conus betulinus. Next base: position 53,087 of record JADBJO010010380.1, read on the forward strand.
CCAAATCTTGTAAATTCTGTACCCCATTTGAAATCATCATCATCATCATCATCATCATCATCATTGATCATCATCATCATCATCATCATCATCATCGCCTATTACCCCTCCTGGGGTACAGGCCGCCAACCAAGGACCTTCAGGCATCTCTGTCATGGGGTGTTTTCTCCAGCTGGTTCCAAGCCATCCCCATGTTCCTGATGTCTACTTCCAGGTCCCTGCGCCAAGTGTTCCATGGCCGACCTCTTTTCCGTTTTCCTTGGGGGTTCCATGCTAGAACTGGTCTGGTGGTATTGCTTTGCAGGCTTCCGCAGTGTATGTCCAATCCAGCCGCAACGTCGTTTCTTGATTTCCTGTAGGCAGCTGATTTGTTCTCTCCCAGAGCTCGTTGTTGTTGATGGTATCTGGCCATCGGATGCGGAGAATCTTGCGCAGGCAGTTGTTGATGAACACCTGCACTTTCTTGGTGGTGGCAACTGTAGTTCTCCAGGTTTCCGTTCCTTACAATAGAACTGCTTTGAAGTTGGTGTTGAAGAGCCTGACTTTGGTGTCGATTGACAGTTCCTTGGAGTTCCAGATGTTCTGTAGCTGTGCGAACGCTGCACTGGCGTTTCCGATCCTTGCTCTAACGTCAGCGTCTGTGCCCCCTCTGCTTGTCGATAAGCTGCGTCCAGGGTGTCCACTGGATCCCATGTCTTCTCTGAGCTGTTGAGGTCTTCATGATCCAGTCGATTGCCAGTAGAAATAGAAATGTAGAAAGCACGAAACCTTGTCTGACACCAGTCCTCACTTCGAAAGCCTTCGTGAGCTGCCCTCCATGGATGACTCTATAGGTTAGAGCCTCGTATGAGTTTTTTGATGATGGTGGTGATCTTGGCCGGCAATGTCGGAGAAACTTCCACAGCGTGTGTCTCGGTCTATGCTGTTAAAGGCTTTCTCGTCGTCGATAAAGTTGACATTCAGGGATGAGTTCCACTCGTTTGATTGCTCAACAACGATGCGAAGCGTTGCCATATGATCTAAGCAAGATCGATCCTTGCAAAAGCCAGCCTGCTGGTCGCGAAGTTGAGCATCAACGGGATCTTTTAACCTGTTCAAATGAAAACCTTTCCTGGCACTGACAGCAGTGTGATTCCTCTGTAGTTCGCGCAGTTGCTAAGGCCGCCTTTCTTGGGAATCTTGATAAGGTATCCCTCTTTCCAGTCTGCTGGCACTTGTTCCTCTTCCCAGATCCTATTGAAGAGAGGCCAAGGCATCTCTACTGTGGTCTCTATGTCTGTCTTCAGCGCCTCTGCGGGGATGCTGGAAGGTCCTGCCGCCTTTCCGTTCTTCAACTGTTTGATGACCTTCCCAATTTCTTCTTTTGTTGGTGCCCTGCAGTCTATGGGCATGTCTGAGTCAGCCTCTTGGATGTCTGGAGGGTTCTCTGGCGATGGTTTGTTCAAGAGCTTCTCAAAGTGCTCAACCCATCTGTTCTTCTGCTACTCTTTTCCTGTGAGTTGCCTTCCCTCTCTGTCTTTTATTGGTCGTTCTGGCCTCCTGTACTTTCCTGCCAGCTTCTTGGTGGTGTCATACAATCCTTTCATGTTTCCTGTTTGCTGCTTGTTCGGCTTCTGTTGCTAGGTCATCTACGTATTTGCCAAGGAACATCCACGCTGTTGGCTCGGATGAGGAATTTGCACAGGCCCTCGATGCTAGGCGCCTGAAACTCAGCCTGCCACGAGTAAACGAGACTGAAGATTGGGAGAAATTGGATGCACAAATCGTCCAAAGACTCGATGCAATGTTTGGGAAAATCACCCTGGAACACAAACTAGCCACATATGGGGACATTGTGTGTGCCACATGTAGAGACGCCTATGGAGCAAAACTACCCAAAGAGAAAACGCCTCCAAAGAAATCCAGACGCCAAGAAGAGATGGACAAGATCAGGGTCCAAAAGAAAAACATCAAGAAGCAAATGAACCGCACTGCCAGCTGAAAAACAAGGCTTGGAAAAACTCTGGGAAGACCTAAAAGCAAAACACAGTGCCCTCAGCAAAGCAGAATCTGCGAGGAAGAGGAAGAGCAGAAAGAAGAAGGCACAAGAGCGTTTCTTCAGAGATCCCTTCCAGTTTGCCAGAACTCTTGTTTAAGCAGCCAAAATCTGGGACCCTAAGTGTGGACAGGTGAGTTCTTGAGGAAATCATACTCTGACTCACAGAGCAAAGCACCACTCGACATTCAAGGTCTGGTGAGGCCAAGCAACTCTGAGGGACAGTTCAATGACAAACCTCCAACGTTGGCGGAAATCAAGAAGGTGGTTGACGAAGCAAGAGCCAAATCATCACACAGGGCCAAACGGAATACCTTACCAGCTGTACAAGAAATGTCCCAAGGTGCTGGAGTGGCTCCACAGGCTGCTGCGATCAGCTTGCAGAAACCAGAAGATCAGCGGCCAGTGGATGACGGCAGATGGTGTGTACATCCCAAAAGAGCAAAACTCAAGGGACATCAGCCAGTTCAGGCCAATATCACTACTGAACGTCGAAGGGAAAATCTTCTTCTCTGTCATGGCAGCACGGCTGACCAAGTACCTCATGGAAAACAAGTACTTGGATGTGTCAGTCCAGAAAGGTGGCATCCCAGGCGCGGCTGGCTATGTAGAACACGCCACCATGATCTGGGACGCAATCCAAAGAGCAAAAGCAGAAAAAGAGAGACTGGACGTAGTGTGGCTTGATCTTGCAAACGCATATGGATCTGTACCCCATGAGATGATACAGTTGGCTCTTGAGATGTACCATGTGCCAGAACATCTGCGACATGCTCAAGAAGTACGTCGATGGCTTCTCAATGCGGTTCTCTACCAAGGAGTACACAACAGATTGGAGTGGGCATTGCAATGGGCTGTGCAATTTCCCCAATACTGTTCGTGTTGGCAATGGAAGTCATCTTGAAAGCAGCACCAGCAACGCAAGACAAACAGACCTTGGCGATGGATACAAGATGCCCCCTCTCAAGGCCTTCATGGATGACACTACAGTGATTTCATCCAGAGAAGACGAGACACGTCATGTGTGCTGGAGAGGCTGGATGACATAGCTGCCTCATCCAGAATGAAGTTCAAGTCAAAGAAATCACGGAGTCTCTCACTGAGGAAAGGAAAGTGGGCCGAATCTGTGGTCTTCAGTGTTGCCAACCAGGTCATTCCAACAGTAACAGAAGAGCCAGTCAAGAGCCTTGGAGATGGTATGATGATACGCTGAAAGACGCACAAAGAGCAAAAAAAAACCAAAAAAGATGTCGGAGTAAGTCTTGGACACCATTGACCAGTGTGGGTTCCCTGGCAAATACAAGGTCTGGTGTCTGCAGTTCATGCTGATACCAAAGCTCCTATGGCCTCTGATGATATACGACATCTGCACCAGCATAGTGGAGGCAATGGAATCCAAATCAACAAGTTCACAAGGAAATGGCTTGGTGTCCCACCCTGTCTGACTGACATAGCGCTGTACTGTCGCCAAAGCAAAGCTGAAATTACCACTGAAATCCATCCTGGAGGAATACAAAGCAGGGAAGATCAGACTTCAAAGCATGCATGCTGGAGGACTCAGGAGACAAGGTGGTAGGAGCAATCAAGCCCCAGCTAAAGGCAGGCAGAAAATGGAAAGTTCAAGAGGCGATGGATTCTGCAAAAGAAAGTCTCAAGATAAGAGAAATTATAGGACACACACAGACCAACAGACAAGGACTGGGGGTGACCAAAACTTAATGGTGGTCAAAGGCCAAAGGAAACGCCAAAAGACATGATGATTCAGGAGATGAGAAAAGAAGAAGAAAAAAAAAGACGTCCAAACAAAACAGTCCAGCAGAGCCAGCAAGGGCAATGGACAACGTGGGAGTCTCACTTGGAATGACATTTGACACATGGCCCCTCTCAGGATCAGCTTCATTCTCAGATCTGCATATGACCTTCTGCCCTCAAATGCAAACCTGGTGAAGTGGGGAAAAAAACAGACGATCCTTCATGCCCCCTCTGCCATGAAAAACAAACTGTGGAGCATGTCCTTAGCTCATGTACAGTAGCCCTGGCTCAAGGAAGGTACACATGGAGGCACAACCAAGTGCTCAAAGAGATTGCACAAGTAGTCTGTGCTAGTACCAACACCACAAAAGGGAAAATCAGGACTCCAAAAGCACCCGCAACATTCTTCACGGCAGGAGGCAGCGATTCGTGGCCAAAAACAACCGTGCCACTCGGAACATGCAGGTGGAGTCTGCTTGACGGGGCAGATGACTGGGAGTGCACTGCAGACCTCCCAGAATGGAAGAGTCACCCAGAGATCATCAGCAAGAGTCAACCAAGCAGCTGATCATGATCGAGCTCACGGTGCCATACGAGAAAAGAATGGAGGCAGCTCAAATCTACAAGACTGAAAAGTATGCTGATTTGGCAAAACAGCCTGAGGAGAGAAGGCTATCAGGTCAAAGTCATCACTGCAGAAATTGGAGCTAGGGGTTTGTAGGAACGTCTGCATACAACCTCATGAAACAGCTCTCAGTTGCAGGGAGGGAAAAAAACCAGAGCCCTTAAAGCAAAGGCAGAAGCAGCAGAGAGGTGTTCAAGCTGCATCTGGTCAAGGAGGAACAAAAGTGAACTTCATAAGGCTTAACTTTCCTACAAATATCAGGTGTCCCAGTGGCTCAGTGGCTCAGTGGTTAGTGCGCGAGTCATTAAGTGGAAAACGAGCATGTCCAGAGGGGCATGGGTTCGAATCCCAGCCATAACTCGTCCCAAGATGGGAAAAAAGGGGCAACAGAGGGACATCCGGAGTCATGAACCGGTGTGCACCCCCCCCCCCCCCCCCCCCCCCCCCGGGAAAAAAAGGGGCAGCAGAGGGACATCCGGAGTCATGAATCGGGTGCCCCCCCCCCCCCCCCGAATGTCAGGAGATAAGGACCGAAACACTTGTTTGAAGGGGGCTTCTCTTCTGAGGACTCTCTGCTACCACGCTCTCCACGGGTTTCTTTCTACTTTCCTCTTGTCTGTTCTGTTCTGATGCTCTTCTTAGCTTGTTTGTTTACTTCAGTGTGTTCTGCTTGTGCTTTGGCCTTTTTTCTGCTCTTGTTCAGCTGTTGATTGCCGATTTCTTCTCTTTCCTCTGTTGGATCTTGCATAGCCTGTCCGCCGAGATCCATTCCTGGTGTTGGTGTTTATTGTGGCCAAGCACTTCCTGGCATGTTGATGTTACTGCCTCCTTGATCTCCTTCCACTTGTCCTCTAAAGTACCGTCTTCCTCTTTTAGTAGTTCTTGCAGTACTTGAAACTTGTTGCCTAGAGTTGTTCTATATTCTTGGATCTTGTTAGTATCTGTCAGGAGAGCTATGTTGTACTTGTGTCGTACTGTCTATTTGTGAGATATGAGTGAAAAAGCGTAAGAGTTTTTGTGGATAAGCCATACAATTTTAATTTTCTAAGAAGAAGGTTATGGTCTATTTGCATCAAATGCTTTTTTGAAATCAATGAATAGGATACCACAATATCTGTTATTGTTAATGCTATTTAGCCAGTCATCAACAGGTTGATTAGGGCTGAGTGGCATGAATGGTTGTGTCGAAACCCGGACTGTCTTGGATGATGCAAGTGGTATGTATTAAGGTGGTGTAATGTGTGTTTGTGTATGTGTTTTTTTCCAAAGGTTTGGAAATAGTGGAAGTGATTGAGATTAGTCTGTAGTTTGCAGGGTCTGAGCTGTCACCTGCTTTGTAGATAGGTATGACTTTCGCCTTTTTGAAACTATCGGGAAAATGATTTTTGTCGATGCATAAATTGAAGACTTATGTTAACGTATCTGTAATTGCTGGAGCTGATAGTTTGAGGATTTTGCTGTCTAGGCCATCTACCCCACAGGTACCTGACTGTTTTAGGTGCGTTAGGTAGTGATAAACTTCAAAACCTGTAATGGTGGAATATAAAGTTCAGACTTCACGTTTTTATCTTGGCAATATTGTTTCAGTTTTTGAAGGTCGTTTGATCTGGATGATCTGTCGTGACAATTTTATTGGCAATAGTGCAAAAGTAGGTGTTCAGCTGTTCGACAGAGATGTCTTTAATTACAGCTGATTTTGAAGATTGATTGTTTGTAAGCTTTTTAATAGCTTTCCATAGGAATTTTGGGTTCTGAGAGAGAGAGAGAGAGAGAGAGAGAGAGAGAGAGAGAGAGAGAGAGAGAGGAGGAGGAGGAGGAGGAGGAAGGGGAGGGGTGGAAGAGGAGGAGAAGGAGGAGGAGGAGGAGAAGAAGGAGGAAGAAAGGAAGAAGAAGAAGAAGAAGAAGGAAGAAGAGAGAAGAGAAGAAGTAATGAAAAATGTACTCATATATCGCATCATCCCCCACATCACATAAAGAGGAAAGAAAAAAAAAGCATAGGACATAACAACGCAATGCAGGGAACAAGAGACATAGGCCTAATGTGTATATAGGCTTTAAAATGAGGTGACTGCAGGTGGAAATGGAAACATATATCTTAAAGGAATTTAAAGTGACCCCATTATTTAAGAAGGACAAACATTTACAAGAGAAAACACGACACGTTTCTGCCTCTTATGTCTTCATTAGGCAAGATAAACAATTCAGGACAATGAACACGAAGAACGACCTGTCCCATATCTTCTCAAACACTTTATTCAAAGCCCATTTTCCGCCAAAGTTGAGAATATAATTGATTGCCTATTCTTCGTTTTCACTATCCTGAATGTGTTTCGTTTTATATATATATATATATATATATATATATATATATATATATATATATATATAGCGGATGTCCATGAGATTACCCTTTCTATCGTCAAAAATGACCCTTTCATGTACCGTGAACACGAGAGATGATCATCAGTAGTAATAAGAACCTCCAGAAAAGATTAAAGCAGG
>JADBJO010010381.1:0-17500 GCA_016801955.1 Conus betulinus
ATATCCATACCAACGGTCAACTGGCCTTCTCTCCGAAGTTGTTGGATGGCATTTTACGTGTTGCAAGACATAATGCATGCTTCACACACGAACCTCGGTTTATCTTCTCTCTTCGACGGCCTGTATGGGAAAGGGCTCAGAACCCATGTCACCCTCCGAGGGAAAAATCCCCCTGTAACCGAACGCGCCCGGCGAGAGATCGCAACCCTGCAGACCCCAGGATCACCAAGATTACGAGTCGGCGCCTCTACAAACTGAGCTCCTTTCCGTTTCCCATTCATCTTCATGGAAATATAAGCTCTGACTCACGAAACAGTAACTCTGTTTTGTGCATGCTCTCTGAAACATCGATTCTGATTGTACGGTAAGCATGAGATTAATTTTAAAAAAAAAAAAAAAAATACCACCTGTCAAAATTACTATGCGCATTGCAAACGGCTTTCTTTCAGCTTAAAGCAATTTAATTTCTTTCTTTGACCCACTTTACCTTTGCTTTCAAACTTCAAATCATTAAGCATTATTGCTCTGACGTCATAGTTTGCCGCTTTCGTTTTCCCTGTACCGAATAACAATGTTGTGTGAAAAAGGAATAATTGCCTATCATGCTAGGATAGCACCGCCTAAGGCAGACTTTATTGGAAACAAGGGTTGTTCAGAGATGTCCCCCCTGCTGATGATCTTTGGATTTTTCTGAAGAGAGCTCAATATTTTTTTTCATCTGATCTAAGATTTTTACGAAGAAAGAGTTTTTGACGAAATTCCCGGTGTGTTTTTAGGAGGTATGTTTTAAATGGTTGAATGAATAAGACAGGTTTTTTTAATTCCTTTTTTTTTTTTTTCTTTCGTTTTTCTTTTTGTTGTTATCATCATCATTATTATTATTAATAAACTTGTGAGATGACTTCAACGCGGTTACAGCCGTGAATGGCCCTGTGCGGGTCGGCTTAACTCTCTCTTATCTCTCAGACCCCCAACATCCCTTCTGTCCAGCTAGAACCCTTAAGTCTTCTGCTGACAAGATGCTTCCGGTTGTTTCCTAAATACAGCTGTAAACAAAGGGTGATGGTTCCCCTTTCCTTGCTCCTACAACTGGGAATTCTCTACCCATTGAAATAGGGCACTCGCATTATTACCCAACCCTAAATCAAAATCTAACTTTCTTTTACTCACGGTCTTAGTGATATTTTAGGAGTCTGGGTGTTGTAGTAGATAACGTCGAAATGTGTGTGTGTGTGTGTGTGGTTGTGTGTGGTGTGTGTGTGTGTGTGTGTGTGTGTGTGTGTGGTATGTGTGCGTGTGGCGCGGTGCGTGTGTGTGTCGCATACGTGTGCACGTGTGTGTGTGTGTGTTGTGTGCAACTGTGTGTGTTGTGTGTGTGCGCGCGCGTGCGTGCGTATGGTGTGTGTGTGTGTGTGTGTGCGGTGTGTGGTGTTGTGTGTGTGTGTGGTGTGTGCGTGTGTGGTGCGCGCGCGCGCGCGCGCGCGGTGTGTGTTGTGGAGAGTTGGAGTCGATGGCGAGTGAAGAGAAGGGAGTGTGAAATGACTGTAAAGCGCAGTTTTCTATTATCTGTGCAAGTAGTCATATTTTTTGTTGTTTAGCATCATCATCATCATTATTTTTGGTTGTCGTCGTCGTCGTCCGTCGTCGGTCGTCTCATAATCATTATCATCGTCGTTGTTGCGATCATTATTATCAGCAGCAGCAGCAGCAGCAGCCACAGCAGCAACACCATCATCACTATCACTAATTACTCTAATTCGCTACTATTTTTGGCAATCAAAAAAATTTAAAAAAAGGTTTAAAAAAAGCAAATTGTGTACCAACGATGAAAAACCGCAGATTACGACATCTTTCGAAACTTGCGCTGTACCATAGAAATGGCTCCGGTGCGGTGAGTGGACTCATTTTTCTGGCTGGCTTCGTGGACGTATGGCGATTAGTCGCACTAATTCAGTCAATACCAGGCTACCCGGAGTCGTCACGCCTTGCCCACCCCTTCAGTCTTCTGCCCTGCGGGCAAAAACGTGTCCTGAACGAACAGCACCAGGCTTGGAGGAAAACAAACGACTCCTGCTGACTGCATCTCATCTACCGTCACTTGATAAGCAAGAGACCAGGCCTTTGTTTTTAGTTGTTCGAAAAGAAATGGTTTTGATTTTCGTTGTGTGTGATGTGTGTGTGTGGTGTGTGTGTGTGTTGTGTGTGTGTGGGTGCGCTGCGCGCGGATATGAGTGTTGTGTAGCTAGTGTGGGGATGGGGGTGGGGTCCTCTCGGGGAGGGTAGGGGGTGGTGGGGGGAGAGTGTTAAGTAATGCACAGTGAAGAGAAGGAGTGTGAAAGGGCTGTTAAAGCGCAGGTTTTCTATGAGTTGTGCCTACCCAGTAAGTGATATTTTTTGTTGTTTAGCTCATCCATCATCTCAGTATCGTGCGTAATCATCATTCATCATCATCATCAGATCATCATCAGCATTGTCGTCGTTATCATCATCATTATCATCATCGTCGTCGTCATCTCCATCATCAAAAAAAATCATCATCCTCATCATCATCATCATCCTCATTGGTCTCATCAGCACATCATCATCATCATCATGTCGTCGTCATCATCAATTATCATCGTCAAATCTCGTCATCATCATTATCAGCATCAGCAGCGGCATCAGCAACACACCATCTATCACCAGCCTAATTCCTGATTCTCTTTTTGACACAGCCCACCCCCCCAAAAAAAAAAATATAAATTAATAAAATAACATAAAATAATAAATTAATAATCCTAAAATTGCATATAAATCAATACATACAATAAATAAGGGCCCGTGTGCGTAATGAAGGTCGCAAGGTACCATCTGGCGAAACTTGCCCCGGGCGTGCTGTGTTTTGCCCATCTTTTTGCTCGGGTGTGTTGGTTATGTTTTGTTTTTGGGGGAGGTGACTCGTTCTGGCTGGGCTTCGGGGGGAGGGTGGGGGGGGGGTGAGTCGCATAGTTCCGTCCACGACCGCTACCCCTGAAACGCACACGGGTGCTTCGGGTGCTGGGTCCCGTGGGTCGGGGTTGTGCACGGCTTGGCGCTCCCGGCCGTGCTGCGCTGTGCGGGGTGGTGGTTGGTGGGGGGGTGAAAGGGGTGGGAGGACCGGTGACGGGCACGGACCCACGGTGGGCCAATGCGGGGGGCGGCGCGTGAGCGAACGGAAAGTGCGGTAACGGGCGGGCGGGGGCGAATCTTCCGGGGTGAGCGCCAATATCGGGGGGTGAGCGTGTGTTCAGGGGCGCGAGGCCGAGGGGGGGGACTTGGCCGGCACGGGTGCTGACTGTAAGAGGTGGGGGGCCGGGTAAAACGGTGTGTGTCACGAGGAGGCCTTAAAAGAAGGGGCGCCGGGAGCTGGGGTGGGGTGGGCGCTCCAGACTGAATAGATGAAGGGGGAAAACCAGGCGCACAGAGGAGGCACGGTAGAGAGGCGGGCAAGGGATCGCCCTGGTAGCCACGGAAAACCAGATACGTTGGAGGAGTTGTGGAGGTTGGGCTGGGGGGGGGGTGGGGGGTGGGTGGTGGGGATGGAAAAAGAATAAAACTCACCCACCCACACAAAGAAAAAAAAACCCCAACGAGATCTCGCCGCTGCACCACACCCACACCACACACCGACACCACACAGTCAGAAGCAAACGCTGCCTGTGAGGCTCGGACAATGCTAGGCGACAGTGAGCGAAGGCAGTGAAGAAGAGCGAAGTAGAGGGAACGAACAACATCACAGCAGACAAACAGACAACACGAGGAGCGAGACACCAAACACAAACAGACAGAGACAAGATACCACAAAGAAGGCGAAACGGGAGACAAAAAGAGGGCGGCGACGTTAAACTAACCCGCCGATTCTCTACGAGCCGAACCCATTGCGTCCTCACTCTCGTAAAGTGTAGTTGCATTTGTAACCAGCAAACCTTACGTGTTCAACAAGGGAGCGCTGATTTGTAATGGAGCGGTCTGAGGCCGATGGTGTACATCCTGGGCATCTAACGAACTGACTTGACGGTCCCCTAGTACGGGCGCATACCACTTGACGAAACCGGAAACGAACGTGTTTTGCAGTGGACTAAAGGAAGGGGACTGGCTGCTTATTTACACGGTACATCTGAGGTGTGTCTGTTCGGACTCGAATCGTGCGCTCGTCGTTCAAATGTCCGATTGTCGAGGGCTCGTGGGGGCTCTCGGTTCTCAGCGATCGGGCTCTTCTCTCTCGCGTGGCGTCTGTGTCGGTCGGTTTGTCGTACGCTGCTGGCGAACTGCCCCACAGGGGCGAGCTGGGGGGGAGGGCAGCCCGGCCGCAGACGGATCTCGGGCGTCGGCGAGGGAGTGGTGGGTGAGGTTCATTGGACCTGAGACACCGCGAAGAGCGCGCGCGGCATTGGGGTTGCTTGTAAGAGCCAGGAGAGAGAGGAAAGGTGGGTTCAGAGGTGGGGGTGTTTGTTGTGTGTTGGTTGTGCTGGGTTGTGGGTGTGTTGCTGGTTATCACAGGATGGCAAACTAAGAAACAGTAGCACAGATCGAGTGATACTGTGTCCACAAAGCCAGATCCGTGCGGCACAGCAGAGATCAGCACCGTGTTGACAAGACTATCACACACGCATTAGTCGTAGTGTAACACACAGGTAACAAGCACATACCATAAAGACAGGCCTACTAAATAGTTAGCTAACCACAACCGATACAAAATTCTGGTGTATACAAATACAAACTCTGTAACTAACAAGTACGGGCAATAATTCCGGCTCCCTTGTAAACAATGACGCCGGGGCGCGATTGAGCTTTGCTTTTTCTTTTTCTTTTTTTTAAGGCAAGAACAAAAAGGACTGGAATGTAGGAAGGAGTATTACGGTGACACAGGACAGAAGAATTTTTAACTACTAAGAATGCTTTTTCAGCTTTTGATAACGCCGATTACTGGGGAAACTTATTTAGGAGGGGGAGAAAAAAAGAAAAAAAAGGAACAAACAAAATGAAGAGATAAAGAAAGAATCATGAGAACTGGATCCGACGAAGTAGCTTCCGAATGGGTGGTTCAGTGTTGCCAGCGCACGTAATTGGTTTTGTTCAGTGTCATCCCCATGACGCTAGATTCTTCTCTCAAGGGTCAAGGTTGCGAGAGAACCCCTTTTCCCAGGTGATAACGGCTTTTTTAACCTTCAACTCTCGATTTGTTTTTTTAGCGTAGTTTTCGTTCTGTGGTTCAGTGCCGGACAACAATGTACGGGGGTTATGGCGTAACCACGTTCCAGCCAGTGGAGAGATGGGCGGCGACTTTCAGGCCGAATTGGGGAGGACTGATATAAAACCTCGCCTTTATCTTACTTTAAAGACCAACCAATTATTAAACGTGCCCCATAGCTCACTTGTTATAAGCGCCGATGTCTGAATACGGCGGGAGGAGTCGTGGTTCGAACGCCCCATGATGGGCACACGTAATTTTTCTCTTTTTTCATCAGAGGTGTTATCAGTCACTTGTTATTCATTAGATCAGTAACGTTCCAGATTACACAATTCATCACATGGACCATGTTTATGTTCCCCGCAAGAGGATTGTCTGTATGTTCAAAATTAGATATCCATGTACATATGTACAATGCATTTCTTTTGTTTTTGTTGTTTGTTTATTTAAATTGGTTCTTGACTTGTGAAAGACAACAATTGGAAACACAGATTGACAAGAAATATTAAAAATTTGTTTCACTTGTCCGCCTTCAGTAACCTAATAGCTTTGATAACTCACATATACGTGAATGTTCTCTTTGAAAATCAAGAAAAGAAAGAAAAAAAGTATAAGGGCAGGGGGAAGGGGTGGATTGTTTGTTTTCAGTGAAACAACAGAACGTAATTATATAATAAAAGCAGTCATTACTGAATTTGTAGAGATCACTGTACTCCACATGATTTCGCGCTTTACTGTCACATCCACGGTAAAGCACCATCAGAAGAAGAGATTAAAAGAAGCGGTTTGACACGCACGCCACGCACAGCACGAGAGGGAGAGAGAGAGGGAGAGAGGAGAGAGAGAGAAGAGAGACGAGAGAGAAGAGACAACGAGAGAGAGAGAGAGGAGAGAGAGAGAGAGAGGAGAGGGACAGACACAAAAGAAAATAGAAGAAAATGAAAAAAAAAATATGATAATAAAAATGAAAATAGAAATGATAATAATGAAGAGAGAGAGAGAGAGAGAGAGAGAGAGAGAGAGAGAGAGAGAGAGACAGAGAGAGAGAGAGAGAGAGAGATGCTTTTTATATGCCTACCTATTTAGATTGACAATGGCCTTCTTGGTTTTGATTCCTAACAATAATAATTACGTCATCAACTAAGCTTTACTTCAGTGTGTGTGTGTGTGTGTGTGTGTGTGTGTGTGTGTGTGTGTGTGTGTGCGAGTGTGAGTGTGTGTGTGTGTGTTGTGTGTGTGTGTGTGAGTGTGTGTGTGTGTGTGTGTTGTGTGTGTGTGTGTGTGTGTGTGTGTGTATGGTGTGTGTGTGTGTGTGTGTGTGTGTGTGTGTGTGTGTGTGTGTGTGTGTGTGTGTGTGTGTGTAAAATTAAGAACAACAAAGAAAATTCGACCACTTTAAGGAAGCTATAAATCATTTACTGTAAATAATTTCGGCTCCTCTGCGAAGCCTTCTTCATATGTATGTGTATATAAATATATATACATATGCACATGCATACATACTGCACCGTACCTGCATTTATACAAAGACATAAAATGAAGTAAACTAGTTGATTGCGTAAAATGTTAGCACACACACACACACACACACACACACACACACACACACACACACACAGAGAAAAGACCAAAACGAAGTAAACTGTAATTGATTACGTAAATATGATTGTTGTGAATCAAAAAATACAAGTAGAAGAAAAAGATTATGACAACGCTCTTACTTACCACTCAAAACAATTATGTAAAGTTATTAGTAATGACATAATGACAAGTACCTCACACACGCACACATGTTCGCCGTAATAGATCATTTTCCGCTCAACCAAATCAGTCATCAACGACCATTTCATGTTTATTTACAATAGGGAAAAGATTGAAAACAGATTTCTTTTGGAAGAATACCATCAAGCTTACGCGTAATACTTGAAGAAGCTTGAAACATTAATCATTACCGAGAGTTTCTTTCTTCCGACATTAGAAGCCTCTGCAACATTCTTAGCTAGTAGAGCTATTTTCTCATAATCGTCAGAGGACAACAAATTATATAAAGTGTGAGTTTTTGTAGCAATAATGAAAAGCTGCAACTACTCTCTGATATGTTACAAACAGTACACTGAAATGTGAATTGGTCTTCAGCTTATCTCACACCATCCGCACACATTGCACATAAATCATCTACAGTACCTTAGGGGTTACACCATCTTTTGTTTGCTTTCAAACCACGTCTCCTACTTTGAACTCTAGCAAAAGCATATCCCTATGCCATTTATTCGCAACTACTGTCATGAATTTCTCTGGCTGTAAGATGCTTTTTAATGAACGGAACCAGAAAGATTTCATGTGACCTTATGTCATTGTTCTTCTGTTGTCCCTATCGCTGCAATTGCTGTTGTTGCTGTTGAGACGATGACTATGGCATATTGCCACGATTTTGTTTCAAGTTCCACGTATCAACTTTGAAATGTTACTTAGCAGTTTACGGTTGTCTTCGTGAAATGCTGTAAGAACGATGTTGAAAACAAAGGTGTGTAAGTGGGGAGTCTGAAAAGCGATGGCGTGTGTGTATGTGCGTGCGTGCATGTTTGCATCAGTATGTTGGTCGACATTTTCAATGATTAGCCTCTACATACCTCTATGCCTGTAGCATTCTCATTTAGGAACTAATCTGCACCAAATTTTTTATGTAATCTGGTCCGGTGTACCCACTTAACTGCAATGTGCACCATATGCATGCACTGGTTTATATCAGCGTGCCCCTCGGTGTGTTTGATTCATGGGTCGCATACATACTCTTACTGGCCAGCCCTATTGTTTTCATTAACTGGCAGGCACCAAAACGGAGCGTCGCATGCGTTTAGTTATCGTCTCCATCCATGGATGTTTTAGGAATCAAACTGGGTTTTCACCCCAGCATTGGCCTGAGTGTTCCATGAATTATTGGGTCACCTGAAGTGCGCCCGTAATTTTTGCCTCATCTGTGCCGGTTATAGACCTGTGTTTCCCAAATCAGGTGAGAGCTGGTTTGGGACATGCACTCTAGAGTCAAAGTTACTTCATGTGTCAATCTCGTTTCTATCAATGTGTCTGTTGGTACGTGTTGGTACGTTTGATTGCAGAAAGAGTGCGTCTTCTGGCTTGTCCTCTTGCCATGTGAGCTCCAGTCTCCGCCCAAACAGTATGATATTCTACGTGACATGGAGCACAGAACTGCTTTATGAATCAAAATGGGTCTTACCAGTGCGTCCGTGAATGTCTTTCGTGAATGAGTCTCTTGTGGTAAGTGTGTGTTTGGGACCTATCCAATGCTATTGATCATCGATGTATCCCAAAACTTAGTATGACCTGGTCTGGGGCGTGAAGCAGCCATTGTTCTCTGATGCCTGAAAGTGGATATTAACAGTGTTGATCTGTTCAATGATCGAGACACATACTATACGTATTGTTTCTTTCTGCTCTTCCTACTTAAAGATATATCTGCACTAACACTGGATATGAAGAATCCTAGAGCATCCTCTAATTAGCTGTGTATGTTTCACGCATTTTATCGTTTAAACTTGTGTGTTCGTTAACGTATCTGATCATGGGCCATATAGAAAGGGTCTGTTTCTGGCACGTCTTGTTACCATTTGGGGACCAGTCTGCACCAGAACTGAATGCAATACGCGCTGGGATAGGGACTACTGGACCATGGACATTTAATGTGTCGGATGGGTGTTCCCCGTGTGTCAACCAGTGTCATGTTCTATGACAGGCCATATAATCAACCACGCCTCTGTATGTCATGAAGTAACCGACATGCGGATAAAATAAAACAAGGTCAGCAGCTTAATGGAACTTCAAACAGTAATAGTGCACTAGGTATCCTGCTTGGTACAGCATGTACATGTGTGACCTTGTGGCCGACAAACTAGCAGGGATAAAGATAAAAAAATAAAAATGAAAAAAAAAAAAAACAGTACCATAAAGATCTGCACCATATCTTAATGTCAACAACAATTATTTGAGAGAAAAAAAAATCGCATATCATCATCACGTTTTTCACGTTCAGACTGTTGTTGTTGTTGTTGCTGCTGCTGCTGCTGCTGTTGTCGTTGTTGTTGTTGTTGTTTGTTGTTGTTGTTGTTGTTCAGACAGTTGAGAGCACATACATCACACCACCATTTACCCCCAAACCCTAACCTTCTGCCCCTCCCCCAAACCCCATTCAATTGAAAGCGTCAACTATGCTTTAACTACTAACACGGATGTTGTCTTGTGATCTTTAACGCCAGATCCCTCTCTACTGTCAGGCAGAAAAAAAAAGAGAGCAAACCACAAAGCGATAAACAATAATCTAGCTTGCAACGATAACGCTGTATCGGTCAATACAAGCAGGTTTGTCTTCAGAATAACAGAAATTGAACATATTCTGTCGCCCCCCAACTGATGAACATCCAATAGTAGCTGCGATTGCAAGACGATTTCAGCGTGCTCGTCGTGAATGCGAATCGGGCCCTCCTTGGCTGGCTGCTGGGCTTGTGTTTATGTACGTGACAGCAGACCCGCCGGAGTAGCCCTGCACGCTGCGGTCGTCGGTTTCAGCATAGCTGGATATTTCCATGTAAGCGGAAGCATCGTCATCATGAGCGTCTCCAGAATCACTTGTCCCTCGCGCTCCATTGCCAGCCATCCTGTTGGGGACGTGTGTCCTGAGGACAGACATCGCAACAGCGTGTCAACATTCCATACATTCTCTGCAAACTGGTGAGAAATCTGCCTAACTGTGATATGACAGGTGATATGACAGGTACGCATACCCCAAACACAGTTTCACAGTCTGTCCAATTTCCAGATCAGATACAAGTTTCGTCGTTTTTCATGCTCGCTCAACATACGTGTTACCTTGTAGCAAAACAACAAACAACAACAACAAAACCCACCCAACAACCAAACAAACAAACAACAAACTCTGTAAAAAGGCAAGAGGACGTAACTCCCGACTGTAAAAAGGCGAGGGGACGTAACTCCCGATAGTTTGTACTCGTGTCTCTGCCAGTCCAGTGAGTGCCGCAGTGCTGGAATGATAGAGGCCGTAACTGCCACTGAAATGGGCAGATGAACGCAGAGAGAAGTGTGCATCAATGAAGCGGTTCGATACAAGTGTATAAAGTGGAGATTTCATAGATGGGTGGGTGTATACGTGTATACATGCGTGCGTGCGTGTGTGTGTGTGTGTGTGTGTGTGTGTGTGTGTGTGTGTGTGTGTGTGTGTGTGTGTGTGTGAGTGTATTTGTTCGTGTTGTTGTTATTGATATATATAAACTATGTCATCTTCTGAACATTCGTATCCCGCAAATAATCAAAGGCGCACACAGATACATCCACATGCGAGCGTGCACAAGCAAGCACACACACACACACACACACACACACACACACACACACACACACACACACACACACACACACACGTGCGCGCGTACGCAGACGCACATACACACACACACACACACACACACACACACACACACACACACACACACACACATGCGTGCACACACACACGCGCGCGTGAGAGAGCATGTTCAAACGCTTGCAAGATCATGCACACGCAAGTCCAAAGATCACACACATGTATACACATGCACACATACACACACACACGCGCGCGCGCACGCACGCACGCACGCACGCACGCACGCACGCACGCACGCACACACACACACACACACACACACACACACACACACACACACACACACACACACACTGATAATAAAAGGCACAGACAATGCTAGATAGGTACCCAAGGACTGCCCAGTGCGTTGGGCTGATGCTTAAATTGTCATCTTTGTCATAAATTCATTTCCCCATTGGCTCTTATTCCTGCGCAATGTGGTCTCAAACCTTAGCAGCTGTGGTGTAGCGTATATGGAATGGTCCGCACGCAGTGACACCTCCTTGAAAAAAGGGAAACGGAAATGGAGTAAAGACAGCTTCCTGTCATGCGCTGACGTGTGTGCTTCTTCCTCCATCTGGACCACCATTGCGACCCTTTGACATACAGCCTCATCTTCTCCAAAGGAAGAAGGAGGCAGAGTGTTTACAGGCGCTCCGGAAACAACTCCCCATCTAACTTACCGATTTTTGAAAAAAAAAATTGAAAGTGGCTAAAAACCCAAAAATGCAGCAAAAGACACCTTAAAACCGAAAAAAACAACACCAACAACAAAACAAAGACAACAACAACCAAAAAAATAATAAAGATGACAGGAAGAAAATGTTAGTGTGGGAGCAAACACGTTGTTAGCAATTCCTCTGCCGGATATTACGCAATGCGCGGGCTAGCAGCTGGCGTCCTCAGCCTACACAGCAGAAGAGAGAATGCATGTCGTCTCGAATGGGTTCTCCCTCACATCTCACGCCCCCCCCCCCCCCCCCCTTTTTTTTTTTTTTCCTCCCTCCCCTCTTCTTCCACACAAGCTGTCATCCCTCTAGCCCTTAGTCTGCATCTGTCCCCAGCCCAGTTTCCACGCCCCTCCTCAAACAGTGAAAGTCATCAGCCATCATTTCTGCCGTTGTCCCCTGCACTCCATCTAGAGTCACGACCGCACGGTAGTGAGAAGAACTGAAGTTCAAACGTCTGCTTCATCCAGACAAGTTTGCCAGTTCTTTCCGATTCCTTGACGAGTGCAGTCTTTCACATAGCCCTTTTTTTTTTTTTTACACCCGTTGAACTGAACCTGTCTACTGATGATTTAAGATATGATTTCTTGACACTAGATCTTCTGCAGTCGAAAGGAAAAGTATCATGCTTCTGCAGTGTTTCCATTTCGGTTCAGACTGCGCCCCTGAGTCATTTGGACCGTAAAACTGCTCTGTCTCCTAGAGGAAAAGTAACAGCACGTGTAAATAACACAAAGAGGAGGAACGTGGTAGTGTTATGGGCCTACATCTCAACAGTACGGACTCTGAACATCATCAAACATCGTGTATACATAATCAGAAAACTATCATAGATTTGTCGTGGAAAGGAGGAGAGGTGAGGATACGTAAAAGCAGTTATGTCCCCGCAAAATTACATTTTAGACGGGAAAATTGTGGCGCCCTATCTTCCAGCTACTGAAGATTAGTAGCTGCCAGGCCTACCTGCTGGATGAATGGTGCTGCTGCTTGGTCAGGCTGGCGCCAGTGGCGTTCATGTATCTGCCAGCAGATCTGTCCGAGTAGCTCTCCATTCCGCTGTCGTCTATTTCGGCGTATGTGGTGGACACGTCATCAACGTCCCTTGAGCCGGCTGATCTCAGTCCTCTGTCAGTCGTCTGGCTGGAGGCTGGTGTCCTGTTGACGTAAACCATCACTGATCGGTGACACCGTGAACATCAGCATGAATGCCCTGAAAGGATGGGACACCATCATCATCATCATCATCATCATCATCTCCACATGACAGTAGGTTGAAAGGGTGAAACGACCAGCCCAGCCCATCAGGAGGTCGGTTTTTTCAACGTACCTGTGGGACGGTCATGGACAGAGATTTACAGATTATTAAAATGAATTTAAAGTAAATCAGCCAATGAACAGGGACAGACAAACGACAAGACAAACCATGATGCGTTTCAACCTCTTCGGTCTTCTTCAGGCAGAGAAACGACATTCAGTAGAATGAAAATGAAAACGAGCAATCACTCATCCTGTCAAACTGTCAAGATGGGCGTTGAACGAAATCGAGGCCATTGGGAAGGGGACAATGCGAGTTAAAGTATTGATAATGATGATACTAATACTAATAATGATGATAACGACGATGATACAAATATTGAAAAAATAATAAGAGAGGATTACCACTACTTTTGGTGATAATATGACGATAATGGTATTGATAGTGACTATACACACAGAAGAGGAGAAAAGAGATAAGGGTTAGAGGATTGTTGAACGGCATGGCTGTAGTGGCAACAGTGTTAGTGGCAATAATGATGTGATGATAATGGTAATGATGATGATGATGATGATTTATAGGAATACACAGGCCCATACCAAGCAAGCTTATCTAGCGGCCAAACACAGACGCTGGCGTCCCCTAGAGAAATGAGAAGCCACTGTAAGCATTCATTTTCAAACACCTAAGCCATTGAAACAGAAACACGTTCTGAGGTACAAGATAGCGAGGCAGCTTCCTTGTCTTGTAAGTAAGTTCAGTTCATCTTGACTGGGCGCGTCGTCTGTTTCCTGAGAGGCTTTGTTTCCCGCCTGATGAAAACCATGGGCTTCATGAGCCAAACTGACAGAAGATTCATTCCAACGACATAAACGCATCGTCTGGCAGAGGCGGTCGAGCGCATACTTAGTGGCACTCTATGCGCAAAACAAGTCTACCTCGGGAAGTTTGTATGCATGGAGGATTTGTCAACGGCAATGATTGAGTATGTAGGATTTGCTATGGGCAGTTTGTAAGGATCCAAACTGTGTCTCGGGCATTTGTCAGGAAGTAAAGGTTGTCTCAGACCCTTTGTGAAGATGTTGGATTTGCCACGGGAGTGTGCAGGATTCGCCTTGGGACAATTGTACGTTCCTGACCTGAAAGGTAGGTCTAACCACAATCCCTTATTTCTGAATTTCTAGTTCTGATCTCTGCCCAAGAATTGCAGAAGTTCCGTGAGCTCGGCGTCGTCAGCATTCCTGCAAGGCGATTTGGTGTCATGAGCAGCATTCAACTGGAGTTATGCACATGTAATCATTTCAACATGGAAGGAAGTCTCATCCTACTTGTTCGTTCTTCAAGAACTGCAAAATCAGCAAGGATCGAAATTCCGGTTTTAGTCTCATGGAAATAAACTGGCTTGACTTACATGCTAAAATGAACACCGCGCGACTGAAACACGTCTCCTTCCCCATCCCTCCCCGACAAAAGTCAATGGAGAAAAGCATTCAGCCCACTATGTCAGAGATGCACGAGAACAGCGGGTGTACCTGCTGGGTGAACGAGCGCCTCTGTCATGCGTTAAGAGGTCGGACACAGAAATGGCCGCAGCGTTCATGTATGTGACGGCAGACCTCCGCGTGCCCTCGTTGTCCATGTCAGCATGTGTGGCAGAGTCATCAGCTGTAGCATCTGCGGAATCAGGGGCAGGCCTGCTCACTCCGCTGCCAGCCTTCTTTTTGGCCGTCCTTCTCCTGAACACAGACATCAGTGCTGTAAACATCCGTCACTTCAATGACACGTTTTGTGGAACATCTCTCTCTCTCTCTCTCTCTCTCTCTCTCTCTCTCTCTCTCTCTCTCTCTCACACACACACACACACACACACACACACACACACACTATAATTTGTACATAAATTGTTCTCGTTTTCATTGTTTTCAGCCTTACTTGAAATTTGGACATGTATTTGAAAAGATTAATTGCTAAAATTCAGACCCCGTGTTCCTGAATTAAGGACTCACTTCTTAAGTTACAGACGACATAGACAAAAAGACTTAGTATGTCCACTGCGTATGCAAGGTGAGGAAAATGAAATACTTTTTAATGTTCATTTGCCCATCTCTAGAAGATATTTGCCAAACCTTTACCTCACAGAAATATCGTAGGCGCCTTTGAATGATATGTTTACAGGTACTTCTGAACCCTAGCAGTTGTAAGTTAGTAGGAATTTAGGTATCTTTTTGTTTAAGGCGTCTATGATCAGAGAAGTAGTGACATCTTACCTGCTGTGCTATATATTATATATATATATATATATAGATAGATAGATAGATAGATAGATAGATATAGATATATAGATATATATATATATATATATATATGTATGTATGTTTGTTTGTATGTATGTATGTATGTATGTATGTATGTATGTATGTATGCATGTATGCATGTATACTAGACTTACCTCCGAACAAACCCTTTCACCCTAAGAAGACCAATCTTCTTATGGATCTCTGAATATCGTTCTGCAGAGGTACCACAGTCCACACTGCCTGGGTATCCGATGAGAATGTTGTATGGATGTCAGACACCAAGCATGTTTGCCAGTCACAAGCCTTATCCCCCCTACATGTCTCTTGTGCCCTTTCAAGACACTACTCCCATTCCCTTCGTGCCGCCTTCCCCAAAACACAGCCACACGCAGGTTATACATGCTGCAAACCAAAGGCCAGCAATCTACAGTGAGCTATAGATAATGTCTTCATGTGGTTACCCACCAAAGAAGACGCTGTGTACAGTAGCCAACGCACACCATGAATGGCGACTTTTCTGTGGTGTGATCCACGCAGATGATTCTACGACGGTACTGAAAAAAATGCCTCTTATTTCAAGGTTCTATCTCTGCATTTTACAAGATAATGTAAAACATTGAAATGGCAAAGGTGAACATCTTACCCGCATCGTTTTAACATACAGTAAAAGTGTGTGTGTGTGTGTGTGTGTGTGTGTTTTGGCTCGCCTATACGCGCCAGCATATCTTTTCGAATCGTTAAAGTTAGCAAAAATCTTGGCCTGTTTGAAAATGTGTTGGTAACCTTACAAGCGACAGGTGAGACTCACCGATAGCCCACAATGCCGACAACGAGAAGCAAGACCACCAGAAACGTAACCGCCCCCCACTCACAACTCCGGCCAGCGTCTTCAGTTCATCATCATCGCTTGCATCATCAACATCGCCGGCCGTCGTTGTTACGTCATTGGGGGATGCTGTTAGAGACAGATCCATGCCTACGGCAAATGATCCAGACCCGCAGTACACTTTCACATGAGACAGAGAGAATGCCACTGATTAGACGTCGTGAAAGGGTGAGTGAACAAACCTCATTGCACCCATTTCGAAATACAAGACACATCATTGGTTATGTCAGTGAACTGAAAGACGTTGAATCACAGTGGTACGAAGTCACAGTTTCTCTAAACTTAGATGCTGTATAAATTTCGTTCCGTTGAATTCAAAATATTCAATGACGATGCCAGAATACAGAGACGTTCAATCGAAATGGTCACAATATGTCTAAACTTAAACGGTTTGTAAAAGAAAAGGGACATAATCCACATGTCATTTTGTTTCATAGGGTGACATCAATAAACAAGGCACATGGGTACGTCTCTCTCATTTTACTGACAGCAGGCGACAGAAAACACCATGTAATTTATTTTCCTTAGACCCACTACACAATCACCAGATCAAGTTCGGCTCATCGCTATTTCCTATCTCAATGATAATGTACCATTAGCGCTGCTGAAATTCTAGTCTATAATCTTCTTTGCATTTTTATTTACGTTCAACAGCAGATTTCTTTCTTTTTTTTTTCGATGTGTATAATGAAACGCACAGTAACAGTTAAACCTTTCAATGTATTTAACTAGATCATGCTTGTGTGTGTGTGTGTGTGTGTGTGTGTGTGTGTGTGTGTGTGTGTGTAACACTATGTTAATCTGACAGTGACTGGTTTCAGTCAGTCAGTCAGTCAGTGTGTGTGTGTGTGTGTGTGTGTGTGTATGTGTAACGCCGCTGACTCACGGGTGCAGTCTGTCACGTGTGTTGATCCCGTGGCCCAGGTGAAGGTGTCGTCAGGACAGGGCAGACAACTGCCTTGACCAGTGTCGCCCTGGTAGGAGTTCAATGCACACGGCCAGCAGTCCACCCCGTCAGCTGAGAAAGTTCCAGCCACGCATGCATCTGGTGAAAGAAGCCATTGACCGAGTTGGTTTCATTTTTTTTTTAAAGCCAGCTACTCTGTGGTGGTCATGTTGATCGAGAAGAGTAAATATCATCTTTTTTTTTAATTCCCTCGTCGTCTTCTTCTTCTTCTTCTCCTCCTCCTCCTCCTCCTCCTCCTCCTTCCATTCCTCCTCCTCTGCTCCTCTTCTTCTTCTTCTTCTTCTTCATCTTTCTTCATCCCCATCCTCTTCCTGTTCCTCCTCTCCCTCCTTTCTCCATCTCCTCTTCCTTCTTCTTCTCCTCCTCCTCTCTCTCTTCTTCTTCTTCTTCTTCTTCTTTCTTCTTCTTCTTCTTCTTCTTCTTCAGCGTTCCCCCAGCTAGAATGATGGGGCTCTTCACTGCTGAAGGTTTTGCATGTATCACCGTTTTTAAACCCACCACTAAAATAGCCCCAATCAGTAACGGGGTGGGGTTAAAACCTCACCTCACTGGTGAATATGTCATTGACGTAAACGAGATAAACGAAAACAGGGGAATATTGTAAGGCTGGTACTCACATGTACGTTATCTAAAACCAGAAGTAAAACGAACAGAAAAGTAAAAAGATTTACGTGAGCTGGGAATGAAACGAAAGAGTAGCATTTAACAGCAGACGAATTTT
>JADBJO010010381.1:20000-25000 GCA_016801955.1 Conus betulinus
CGTGTTTATCCATCCGTCTATCTGTCTATCTATCTGTCTGTTTGTCATAAATCAATTTCTTAAAATCAGTAGATCAGACTTCCTATTTGTCAATATCTGAACTAAAGTGACAGCCGTTCCGTATTTCTAAAAAAAAAAAAACGAAAGTGATTCCGACAAGACTTTGAAAACGTCCCCAGAGACGAACATCTCAACAGTCCTAGCCCCAGATAGACAGTCAGATGTCCAAAACCGCGAAGGATAAATGTCAAAAAGCGCGACTTTCTTTTAAGAGTCAAAAAACCCGAATGTGCTCTTTCAGTCAAAGGCAGGCATTTCAGTGAAGCTCTTTATGAACACCAAATGTGACTGTGCTGAGGTGAATTCTTCGCAGCACGTACGGCTGACTGGTCCACACTGCATTCACAACTGAAACCATGGACTTGGAACTCACATCAGCTGAAATTCGCACACATGGATTGTTATTTTCACACTGCCAGAGCTATTAGGGGACAGACAAAACTATGCAAATACTACAAATTGAGTACAATTCTACTAATTGAACAATATATTTCATTTATGCAATGCTCAGTTGGTACAGCGCCGGACTCGTAATCCAAGGGTTGCGAGTTGAATCTCCGCGGGCCGTTTCGGTACAGGGGGATTTTTCCCTCGGAGTTGACATTAGTTCTGACTCCATGTCCCATACAGTCCTTCGAATGAGACTATAAACCGAGGTTCCGTGCGTGAACGCACGCATAACATCTTGCACACACGTATAATCCCATCACCAACTTTCGGAAGAGAAGGCCAGTTTGCATAGCATGCACCTTCCCCGAAGATGGAGTATGGCTGCCTTACTAGCGGGATAAGAAACGGTCATACACACAAAACTCCACTCCCTTTGTTGGGTAGATGGGATTAATCCTTGCCTGTCTGCACAGGGAGTGTCCGCGGGAGAATCAGCCTGCATACGCAGAAGAATTTATGTAATGATATTATTCACATCAATCATGTGGAAAGGACACAATGAAGGAAGGACCATCAAAAAAACACTGGACAGCTGAAGAAAACCGCCGTAAACACACGCTAACCAAACGGAAAACCCTTGAAATGTGTTCTTTTCAGCATGCATATTCTGGCTTTTAGACAACGCCAGACTGGTACTGTTCGACATGTGCTCAATTTCACAACCACAGAAATTCGCACTTTTTGGACACACCCTTGCTATGTACAGCAGAACAGACACAACATTTAGACCCTCTTCCATCCATCAATTTCTCCAAATCTCTCTCTCTCAGTCTCTGCCTGTCTGTCTGTCTGTCTGTCTGTCTGTCTGTCTGTCTGTCTCTCTCTCTCTCTCTCTCTCTCTCTCTCTCTCTCTCTCTCTCTCTCTCTCTCTCTCTCCCTCTCTCTCTTGATGGTCAGTGTATGATAAAAACTGGTACAATTGGGGAAATAAGGAAAAACCATGGTTTGATACTGAATGTAAGAGGATGAAATCAGACTTGCAAATTTCTCTCAGAAATTTCAATAAGTGTAAAGACAAAAAGCGTGCCGAAGAACTCAGACGTTTCTACTCCGAAAACAGAAAAGAATATAGATATCTTATAAGTAGTAAAAGGAAGGAAGACAAAAAAACGCACGCTAGAAATACTAGAAGAAAATAAGACCGACCGACCAAAAAAGTTCTGGGGAACAATCAAGTCAAGAACATCTAGGAAAATAGCGGATAGTTGTATTACTAAAGAACAGTGGTTTGACCACTTTAGGACAGTATTCGATTCTGTCTGTTCTAACATGATGCTACACATAACGAAAAGTTTGATTCCACTTACGATAATGATAATCAGTGTGTTTTTTTTCGGCACTAATTTCGACAGCTCTGAACTGGATGCGGTAATTACCGAGTCTGAAGTCAGGGGAGCTATCCGAGCACTGAAGTTTGGCAAAGCCTCTGGACCAGAAGGGTTCAGCGGTGAATTTTACAAATTTGCTTCCCCGCAGAGTATTTCTTTCCTAACTAAACTGTGTTTAACAAACTTTTTTTTATTCTGGAACCTTTCCACTTTGCTGGTCCGAATCGCTTATTCAGCCCCTGTACAAAAAAGGTGATGCCAATTTACCCGACAACTATAGAGGTATATCATTGCTGAACATTAATAGTAAATTGTACACCTACATTATAAACAATCGCCCTAACCAACTGGGTAGAACTCAATAATATATTAAGCGAGTCACAAGCAGGATTTAGAAGAATTATAGCACAGTTGATCATATATATTACGCTACTAACACTTGTCCAAAAAACAGTTGTCAGCTGGCCAGAAGCTGTACGCAGCGTTTATAGATTTTAAAAAAGCGTTCGATCTTATAGACAGAAAGCACCTGTGGCTTATATTACGCAAAAACGGCATTGGTGGTAAGATATATAAAGCTATAAGAAGCATGTACCAAGTGGTAAAAGCGAAAGTTCGTGCAAATAATGACGTCACTGACACTTTTCATTGTCCACGTGGGGTTAAAACAGGGTGATAATTGCAGCCCAATTTTGTTTTTCCCTATTCATCAACGAACTAGCAAATGACATTATACAATCGGGAAAACACGGGACAAGTTTGCCACCCGATTTATTACACATACTCATTTTGTTATTTGCTGACGATGTTGTTCTCCTGTCTCACTCTGTGATTGGTCTCCAGCATCAGTTAGATATTCTGAGTAAAACATCCATCAGACTCCAACTTACGGTTAATGAAGAAAAATCTAAAATAATCATATTTAGAATGGGGGTCATGTTGCTGGAAGAGAGAAATGGTTTTATAATGGCAAACAATTAGAAATAGTAAACCAGTACAAGTACCTTGGACTGATCTTCTCCACGGGATTAACTTTTTCTTACTCACTGGAAGACATGGCTATGAAAGCTAAAAGAGGCGTTTTCAGTATTTTGAAATTTTTGTGGTCCCTTGGGGAAAATAATCCCAAACCTTTCTTTAAGATATTTGATTGTCAAATTCAGCCTATTCTTACCTATGGAGCAGAAGTTTGGGGTTTGACAGCAAATCACACTGTGGTCGAAAGAGTGCATCTGCTTGCCATGAAACGATTGTTAAATGTTAGCATTAAAACACCTAGTGCACTCCTATATTGCGAAACTGGCAGGTATCCCTTATATATTCAGACTTACACCAAATGTATTAAATACTGGCTTAAACTTATCACATTGGAAGAAAAACCGCCTACCAAAGAAAGCATACAAAATGCTATTCATCCTCCACAATAATGGCAAAAAGAACTGGGCAACCAGCATATGCTATAATTTATATTGATATGGGTTTGGCTATGTCTGGGATAACCAAGGTGTGGGTCATGTTAAAGTTTTTGTTTCTGCCTTCAAGCAGAAATTACTTGACTGCCGTTTGCAAGATTTGGATTCCACTCTTAGGTCAAGGGACAGATATAAATTCTACTTCATCGTTTAGACAACTCTGTGATGTCCCAAACTATATAAACAATGTCAGAAATCCTGTTCTAAGAAAACACCTAACAGAATAAGACTCGCTGTGTCACATTTAAAACCCCATCGGTCAAGACATTCAAACAAACGAGAAAATGCTAACTGTCCATTTTGTCTTAATGCAGAAGAATCGGAATTGCATTTTATTCTTGTTTGTACGAAATATAAAGAACTACGTGAAATGTACATCCCCAAAAAATATTACTCACAACCAAATGCTTTTAATTGACCTTGCTACTGTCTGACACGAGAGTGTGCTTGCCCCTTGCTTTATTTTTGTCGAAAGCCTTTTGTTACAGAAACCAATCGATACAGCAAAGCTGAGCGCGGATCTGTTAGTGTGTGTGTGTGTGTGTGTGTGTGTGTGTGTGTGTGTGTGTGTGTGTGTGTGTGTGTGTGTGTGTGTGTGTGTGTACGTGTACGTGTTCCTAAACCTATGGCAACTACAAAGAAAATTATTTATCTGAATTTTGTAAAAGACCTGCCCTAAGCCATATACTTGTGTATATTGTTATAAGAGATACATACTGTTTACTGAGAGAGAATGTAAGAGCGTTTTCTCTGTTGAGAAAAGGCATGTTTACCTACAAGGTTTCTTTCTCTCTCCGGTTATATTTGCTTTTTTGACTATGTTTTTGTTTCTACCCCCACATCTCCCTCCCCCCTAAGTCCCCATTGACACGGGCACAAGGCCTTGTTCAATTAATTATTTTGTCATTGTCATTGCCTCTCTCTCTCTCTCTCTCTCTCTCTCTCTCTCTCTCTCTCCAGTACTTACTAGATTCCATTCAAGATGGCATCCACTTCTTGTTGTGAGTCAGTGTCCCGTTTCTCTCTGGTGAACCCCTCCAGACAGCCTGTCTGGAAGGAGACCTGGAGATTGGAGCACCGGGCATCACAAAGCCTCGGGAAGCGTTCCGCAGTTCTGAAGAAGACGCTGAAGATGAAGTCTATAATGACGTTCCCAACCTGGTTTTGGTTGGTGCACACGCCAATATGCAGACGAAGGCTCACAGTTACTGTAATATTTTGAGGGATCCTGGGTTTAAAACCTGTAAATATGGACTCAGATTCAGGTGTTAATGATCACGAGACGTGGCATCAGCAAGGTAACCAGCACTTTTTAACGTAATGTGGACAAGACAGACAGTTGCACAAATAAAAGAGGTAAGTTGAGATGTTATGTTAGTGACGTAAACAGCAGACGACCTCAATCAATCTGTAAAACAAAGCTTACTATACGCAGTCCGATAGAGCAAGAGACAAATTGAACGGATTATATCTACAAAGATGTTTTACTGAAATACAGACTGTAAAGATTGATTCATGTATCTATCATCTGTCATTCTGTCTTTGTTATTGTCAATGCCCTGTGCGTGCCTGCACCCTATGTGAACAGAGCGCAGGTTTCCAAAGGAGTTGCAGGATTGCTCTCAGCTGGTTAATTCGGCAGTTTAAGAAAGTTCACTTGCACCTTCGGGTGAAATCTTTTTTTCCCTGC
>JADBJO010010381.1:30000-42500 GCA_016801955.1 Conus betulinus
ACACAGATAGACAGAGACAGAGACAGACAACACTAGCCAAGATGATGGGAGGAGGGAGCAGACATATTCGACTACGACACGACGGTGAGATGGTCACTAGTTTACGAAGCCAAGTGTAAAATGTGAAAAGAAACACCAGGGATTCATGGCCAGATGATGATGATAAGTATCTTCGCCTTCAGCTAACAAAGGAGCAATATTGCTCATACTGAAGGCATTCACCACTTCATATTGATCCGGCTCTCTGTCTGCCTCCTGTTCTCGGGTTGACTGTTCACCACAAATCACAGCCAACAGTGTCAAATTGTTAAGGCTGAAGCACACACACGCACGGCAATTCGTAAACAGGCAAATAGCCTACTGTGTCCAGGCTGTGGGCTGACCTCGTACAACAGCAGACAACAGCAAGCCGGCGTGACTGATAACCTGAGAGGCAGCTCCACCATCTGAACTTTTTTTTTGCTCGTAGCACGTCGTGACGGAAGTGGCTGATGACCTGCCAGAGCGAATAGGACTCCAACAAAAGTGAAAAGCGGGAAAGGGAGAAGAGATACGTATCCTGTGATCTCTACATCTTTGGAAAGACCTGACTGCCTTGCTGAAAACTTCCTAGGACACTGCTGTCAAAAAACATTGGGCTTACCAACGCAATCACTGACAGCCGTACTGGCCAGGCCGGTTGTGGTGAAGTCACTGGCACAAGCAGTGCAGTTGTGGTTGCCCAGGCTGTCCTTGTATTGTCCCACCGGACACGCCAAACAGGGCAAGGAACCATCAGGAGAGTAGAAACCCAGGTCACAGTACGCTTGAAAAGAAAGGAAATACAATCATGTTTTGGGGAAAAAATGTTCATGTACTTACGGTATACAAAGATACTGGTAGTTATAATTCGTAGATCTGTCAATGTTGTTTCTCTGTCGTCTGAAAATGTGTGTGTCACACTTGAAAAAGTGTCAAAGACTCAGGAGTGTGTGTGTGTATGTGTGTGTGTGTGTGTGTGTGTGTGTGTGTGTGTGTGTGTGTGTGTGTGTGTGTGTGTGTGTGTGTTTGCGCGCAGGAAGGGGGAGGGGGGAGGATTGTGTTTGCATTTTTCTTTCAAGAACAACAATCTTAAGCAATGGAGATAATTTCGATTAACACGATATAAGTTTAGATCCAATGTTTCATAATCGTTTGTTTCATAGTTTCATATGCTGTTGCTATTTGACAAAAACCTGCTTTTAGGAATGTATACGTGACATATGTAAAACCAAATATGGCACATCTGTAAATACGTTTTTACCTTCACATACAATGACTAGGCTTCTTTTGTTTCTTTCAACCCTTTCTCGAGAACATTTCTCTTTGGTAACTGCCACAGACTGGCAGAACCCAAAACGTTATTTTTTTTTTTTAATTCAGGTTCACATTCAAGTTGATGAAAGAACGACAACTGGCGGATGGACAGTGTTTCAATAGAAAGACTGAGATCTTGATCAGTACCGTCCCTAGATACTGGACAGATCCCGGCGCACCTTGTAGTCCAGCTGACACATTAGTGTACATCAACAAAAGAGATAGACAAGGGAAAACAAACTTTAAATAACTTACTTTTTGATTCAGTTTTTTTCTATTGGCAACCCGTTTACTTTTCTACAGAAACAAAGAAAAACCGTCTTATTGAGGCAGAGTTCAGAAAAGAAATCTCGTCTAATAATGTCGGTGTACACGCATTTTTTTAATTTATTTATTTTTTTATTTTTTTATTTTTTTTTTTGTATGCAGCATAAATAGATACTTGCTCTGATTGACAGTGCTGACCAGCGCGTTGGGCTAATGCGTAGGTCAGACATCTGCTAGGTCATAGCCACAAGACCCTCTTCTTAGATTGTCTCATCTAAGTCATTAATTCATTTATACATCAGCTTTAAATCATGCTTTAAATCATGCGCAATGTGGTCTCAAATCTTAGCGATTGTGGTGTAGCCTGTATGGGCTAGTCCCCACGCGGTGACACCTCCATGATGAACCTGAATGACAGTGCTGGTGGTCAAGGCTGGTGTTTGATGTCATCGATCACCATGGTTCCCACTGACCTGTATCACACTGACTGAGGGAGGGTGGAGGCTGGTCCTGCGGTGGTCGTGTTGGCGGGACAGGGCACACAGGCCTGCTGGTTGCCTCTCGTCTCCTTGTATTTCCCAACCTCACAGGGGCGACAGGCACCACTGCCGTCATACTCATAGCCTCGGTCACAGTACACTGAAACAGGCCACTGACAGCACTGAGAGAAGGCCAATCGTTCTGCACTATGCTACAACCTTTCGTGTGTGTGTGTGTGTGTGTGTGTGTGTGTGTGTGTGTGTGTGTGTGTGTGTGTGTGTGTGTGTGTCTGTGTGTCTGTGTGTATAGATAGATAGATATGCACACACATATAGATAGATAAATAGATGTATGTGTATATATATACATACATACATACATATATATATATATATATATATATATATATATATATATATATATATATATATATATATATATATAGCATTTATATTCCCCCTCACTCAAGCACATACTGTTAGTTAGGCAGATTTATCTACCACTGCAGATATGAATGCTACCTCCCCCTATTTCTTCAGTCTTAGACGTAAGAGCAAGTTTTGTTTATAATTGAATATTTCTTGCAGTCATTGCAACACCAAGCTGCTCTGTAAGTTGCTGGAATGGTGCTCGGTACTTATCCTGGGAATTTATTAGTTTATTGTAATTTAGTCCCTTGCGGATTAATTCCAAGAACTGGCCCTCAGCACTTGTGTCTAAAGAGGTTATATTTTTATATTTTTTCTACTTTTCCCAAGAAAATGTAGCTTGTTTTGCTCTTTCATGATTTTCTTTTGCTTCTTAGGTGGCACCTTTGGTTTTTTTTTTTTAAAACTCAACAAACATACTACGGTATTGCACACCTGCCTTTTTCTGGGATAGCATTCTTCTTAAAAATGACAAGGGCAGAGAAGTCAAGTTACCACTTTCCGCGGTCAGTGAGAAGAAACAATCAGGCTTCGAAAAACCGGTATCTAACAAGGAATTATATGTTATGTGAGTTTTCTCCCCATTGGAGATTGTCAATCAGGCTTCGAAATACCGGTATCTAACAAGGAATTATATGTTATGTGAGTTTTCCTCCCCATTGGAGATTGTCTCCCCCTTGGAGACTATGAGCTTGCTTGAAGACTCATTTTGAGAAGCGTTTATCGTTTCCCTATTCAAGCACATACTGTCAGGCAGAATTATCTACCACTGCAGTTATAAATGCTTATTTCCCCCTATTTATTTATTCTAAGACATAAAAGCCAGCTTTATTTATAATTGTATCTGGATTGACTGACGAACTGATACATACATACAGAAATAGATATGTGTGTGTCTCCTCAGGCGTTTTCTTGAGAACAAACAAATCTTTCCTCAACAAAGAGTCAGAACTATGCTTTTTCAACACATGAACTTGAACCTGTACTATGTAACAAAACCAACGATAAAATGAGGGCAGCTCAGAGAACGGCAGTAACAATACTTTATTCGCAACACCTCAAAACAAAAAACAACGATAAAATGAGACAAGCTCAGAGAAAGGGAGAATTTTCACCTGTCACATTTTATTTGCACATGCTCTCTTTGAAAACATTCACTAAAAAAAAAAAAAAAGTACATGTAAGAATCTCCTGCTTTGGAGAACTGCAGAATGAAGTGAATTGTAATCCACAATTACACTTAGATGCTATACAAAGGATACCATTCTCCGTTACTCACGAACACTGCATTCTGTCCTGTGTGCGTTGGAGGTGAACTGTCCCTGGCATTGTTCACATTCACCATACCCCTCATAACTCTTCACGTAATCTGCTTCACAGAGTACGCAGGCGTCGTTTGATACTGGATCTTGCATATACCCTGCGGGACAATAGACTGAAACACAGAACGACAGTTTTCTACATAGAAATGCCTGATACTGCCATTTTTAAACCAGAAGATCGAAGTACGATTCGGCCTGCAATGTTTCAAGAGAAGATGGCGAATTGGTTTAAATAGCTGGAAAGTGTTTGGTCTTGATACTGTGGAATCACTTTAAGAAGCTGCACAAGACCAGTACTCTCATCTATATAGGTAGTGAGAGTTCAAAAACATAAAGTCTGGAGCAGAGGGAGGCAGAGGTAAAGTTCTATTCTGTTCTGCATATCCCAGTGAAAAAAAAAACATTGAAAAGTAAGTAGCTGAAACAGCTCGCCATCAAAATGTCGGCAGACAGCGAACAGATGCCGTTTTTTCTTTTTCTTTTTTCAGCAGTCAGAGAGAAATACCAGACATACTAATGTCTGCATTAGCACGCATGTACACACACACACACACACACACACAGATGCAGACAGACAGACAGAGATAGAGACAGAAATAAAGAGAGGTGTGTGTGTGTGCGCGCGGGCTCGCGCCGCGCGTGCGTGCGTGCATGTATGTGTGTTTTGTATGAGTGTTTGCGCTTGTGCATGCGTAAGGGAAGAGAGAGAAAGAGAGGGAGAGACAGACAGATATAAATAATTATACAGAGAGACAGTCAGACAGACCGACAGACAGAGACTGAAACGGACGGACAGACAGACCGACAGACAGAAACAAAGCAAATCTACTGCTAACGCCTACATGCAACAAGGTGTGACGTGTATTAAAGAAGACGAAACTGCTGCAGAATGTCCTGTTCCTACCGTTCCTACCCTTACACATTCCACGTACGTCTGCAATCGGACGCGTCATCATGCCCTGCTCCAGAAGTATTGGTGTGTGCAGGACATCTCTTGCAGGCGGTCTGCCGGGGGACGTCTTGGTAATAACCCGTGGGGCACGGAGTGCAATCAGGACCGTCAATGAACTCCCCTGCAGGGCAGTCTCCTGCAAACCAGCACATGACTGAGCAGGAAAACAGTCCCTCACATCGGACGCTAATCCTGCGCGCTTAAACTATCCCCTACCGAAAGAAACATTGCGTCCCTTCTCAGACAGGGTCCATATGGTTCTTATGGGTTTATAAGCAACTCGATCATTGTTGCCGTGGATCCCTGTCGTGGTTAGCAGACAAGTGGCGATAACTAGCGCAACTGATGCCTTGTTTGGCTCCTATCTTTCCTCTGGCCTCATTATGGCAGCTGTATATGTTGATATGATCCAACTGTGTTTTTACGATCGTCCGCAAGCGTGCACACACACACACACACACACACACACACACACGCACGCACGCACGCACACACGCACGCACACACACACACGCACGCACGCACGCACGCACGCACGCACGCACGCACGCGCGCACACACCCCCACACACGCACACACACACACACACACACACACACACACACACACACACATATGCGCATACATCCGCATACACACTCACCATCCCACACACAGGCGTGCGCCCCGCGCACACACACACACACACACACACACACACACACACACACACACACACACACACACACAACGTGCAGAGTCAACATGTGTTTTCTTTTTAACTACAAAGGAAACGATGCCAGAAAAGTCCGACACCTCTG
Source organism: Conus betulinus (assembly GCA_016801955.1). Lineage (NCBI taxonomy): Eukaryota > Metazoa > Mollusca > Gastropoda > Neogastropoda > Conidae > Conus > Conus betulinus. The sequence goes on from JADBJO010010381.1 coordinate 35,585, forward strand.
TGGTGAACTGTGGCAGATCCATCACCTCTTCAAACCGCCACATTACATAAACAGCCTTAACCACCTCTTCAGATCGCCACATTACATAAATAGCCTTAACCACCTCTTCAGAGTCTTACCACCTCTTCAGATCGCCACATTACATAAACAGCCTTAATCACCTCTGCAGACCGCAACATTACATAAAGAGCCTTAACCACTCTTCAGATCGCCATAATACATTAACAGACTTAACCACCTCTTCAGATCGCCACATTACATAAACAGCCTTAACTACCTCTTCAGATCGCCACATTACATAAACAGCCTTAATCACCTCTTCAGTTCACCACATTACATAAACAGCCTTAATCACCTCTTCAGTTCACCACATTACATAAACAGCCTTAATCACCTCTTCAGTTCACCACATTACATAAACAGCCTTAAATCATTCCCCGCACATGCTTACTTTCTTCAAACAAATGATACACCCTTGTGCAATATTGTTTGTGAACCCCACAGACTCGTTCCTTTCGGGATTTTTTCCATTTTTTTTTTTTTTTTCAACAGAGAATCAACGTATATTACTGAGCGTGCACTGGTCGGGGTGGGTCGCTCCAGTCATCTCGCCGGAAGTGACGTAGCCAGCGGGACAGGAAGTGCAGGGCTGGAAGCGTTGGGTGACGTTGCCACTGTTCCATGTCCCCATGGGGCAAGGTCGGCAGGCGGAGAGGGCGCCATCGAACTCCTCACCGGGTGCACACCCGACTGTCAGCACAGACACCCGCACAGCCACACCGCTGATACGACTGACTTAATGACTCACTGCTCACACTGAATATACACACTGCCAACAGATGAATAGCTCTTGACGCGCGATCAATGCACCAATAACACGATCACGCACTGTCGTGTCCTTTTATAGCCGGCTGATTGGCCAGCCTGAACTCAGGAGAAAAAGAATCATAATCAATAGTATTACTGAATTATATCACCGGTAGGTTGAATGATCTACACAACTGTTAGCACCATTTACGTTCAGCGAATACAGTTTAGACATGTTACTATAGGCTTGTTCAAAAATAGTACGAAAATAAGTTAGTGTGAACACTGTACACATCTAGTACAAAAAGGTCTAATACACTGCAAAAAGGTTTAACCTTGTATTCACGAAATCGATACGCTGCAAATACTGTTATGGCAATTAAAAGCTGCTACGGCAAACAATAGACAACTGCCATGTCCTGCAGTAGCGATCAGCCTTTTATTCAGATAATACACTGCCAAGGTAATCAATTTGTGCTGCTAATACGACCAATATATGCTGCCATTACGATCAAAATGCCGTGGACACAATATGTATACTGCTAACACGATGTGTGTACACTTGTATCAGAAACAGTAAACTGCCAGCAATCAGGAATGTGTACACCACGTGGGATACCACCCCAAGAAAATGTCACAGTACAGGCAATATGCTGTCCATCATTTGTTATCCTAGAACGACATCTTATTGTACATCTCCGGAAATCAAGTTTTACATATCATACACCCAGCACAAAAATGCATTCAAGTTTTGATCATTTACGCGATAGAGACGTTACTCAAAAAAGCAGTAGGTCAGACAGTCTACATGACTAAACACGATCTGTATTATGTCAAAACACACTGGATTCCGTCAATCCCTTCCGTTATCATAAATCTGATCTCTTATTTGTTTACTCCGTTTAGCTTGGAAAAAGGAAAGACACTGTTGTTGTTTTTTTTCTCTTCAGGTAAACAAACTAGTCGAAAAACATGATCAGTTGTAACGGAATAGATATATGTAGAGAGATTTGACTTCTCTCTCTCTCTCTCTCTCTCTCTCTCTCTCTCTCTCTCACACACACACACACACACACACACACACATACACACACGTGCGCGCGCGCACACACACACACACACACACACACACACACACACTCACACTAACACACACACATAATATAAAAGGCCATTTGTAAACAAGCCCGTGTCAGTTTAACGCTATACTTTTATTTTTGTTGCAGTTGTTGTTGTTTTAAAGATGCGCATTATGAATCATTTTACGCGAAACCATTGTCTATCTTTAAATCAGTCTATTCCATACTGTATGAATCAAACAGAAACGGGGTAAAATAAAATAATAATTTAGCAGTGAAACACACTGGCTGATACCTATCCTAATAGCAATCGAATTCACTGTGAGCAACAACAAAAAAAAAAGAACAAAGGAGAGAAAGAAAGACAGGGGCGCGCAGAAAGGAGGAGTAAGTAAGAGACATGCAAGATAATTTGGGAAGGGGAGGGGGGGGGGTATGGAAGAAAACAAAAACAAAAACGAAAAAAGAAAGAACAAAATGCGAAGTCGGCGTGATGGCATATAAAGAGCAGCAGGTCACAGAGCCGCACCTCGACAAGCGCTCTGTGAGGTCTGTTTCGTTGTCGGCGTTCCGGTTCCGTTGGGACACTGCTGGCACCTGTCCACTGTCCTGGGCCTATCCACTGGCTGGTAGCTACCCTCATAGCAGTCCACACAATGCCCACCCATGATCTCCTGACCAGCATCACAGAGAGCTGCAAGGTAACAACAGCACTAATATTTAAAAATGATGATGATGATGATGATGATGATGATGATCATGATGATGATGATGATCATGATCAAGATCGTGATCATGATGGTCATGATCATGATGGCGATGATCATGATCATGATCATTATCATCGTCGTCGTTGTCGTCGTCGTCGTCTCTGTTGTTGTTGTCGTCACTGACGTCGTCATCATCATCCGATGCAAAAAGTTGGAATGCACCTCTCTAGCTACCGTCAAGAATAATAAATTGAATCACTACAACGTGCGCACGCGTGCGCGCGCGCGCGCGCGCGCGCACGCACACACACACACACACACACACACACACACACACACACACACACACACACACATACACACACACACACACACAAGGACGGAGGCGCGCGCGCGTTCGGATTTGAAGAACAGTTTAAAACAGTATGTTTTTGACTCACATGTCTGAGTCCATAAATCCACTTAGTCTTTTATGTGTGTGTGTGTGTGTGTGTGTGTGTGTGTGTGTGTGTGTGTGTGTGTGTGTGTTAGAGAGAGAGAGAGAGAGAGAGATTGTGTGAGTGTGTGTGTGTGTGTGTGTGTGTGTGTGTGTGTGTTTCCTGGGTAAGGTGTGAGAGAGAGAGAGAGAGAGAGAGAGAGAGAGAGAGAGAGTGTGTGTGTGTGTGTGTGTGTGTGTGTGTGTGTGTGTGTGTGTGTGTGTGTGTGTGTGTTTCCTGGGTAAGCTGTAAGTTTGGCATTTTTTTCAGCAGTTATAAGTACTAACACTGATTTTGGGCGGAACAATAAACATTATCAACACCTTTTCTCCCTACTTATTAAGACGTCCGTGCATTTTACGCAATACTATAAAAATGACAAAAGTGCCTCACAGATGGACAATTCCTTGCGCTGTACACTGATAACATGTAATTGCGTATATGCAAAATTTGTAATAAATGATGCGTTACATTTTGTGAAGATTAGACCGTTAATCTACCAGTGGTATAGATGTATAAAGAAATATATTACAAAATATCAAAATACGACAGACCGCATGTAAATGTGTTTTGGTAAATATAGCTAACTGAAACTGTATCATTTTGTTATCATGGGTTGAGCAAACACCAATGAAGCTGTACTGAAGAAGCAATTTTTTAAAGTCATTCCTGTTTCAACGATAACAGATTTTTACCTAAACTATAAGAATGTATCATAAATATTATATCGTTGCCAAGATGATGAAGTGCAGGCGATTCTCAAGAGAGAAACCGAAATGGGTGCATCAAAACAGTAAAATACCACACATGTTACGTCAAATCATTAACATCCCAGGGCTGTGAGTGGGCTAATGATGCGCATTTAGAAGAATACGCAGACGACCTGCTGGTCAAGAAAACAACTGAGACTCAAGTGTCTGATAGGACTAAATCTCTGGCATGACTTCTCGCCTACAAGAGCAGCGTGCTGGTGGCCATTGCGTTATTGTCAGCAAACAGCTCGGCCAATTAAGGCCAGGACAGTTCAGACTTCTCCTGTAAATATATAAGACATGGGGCGAAAGATGTCTGTTGTGCAGTCCTGCTTACGGCCATTTTGTTTCTGATTCGACCTGGGGTCGCTGACCAGTTTCATGTGTTACTACTTACTGTGCTGTTGTGCCGCCACTTGCCCTCTGCATGGGGACACTTCACTGTGGACTTAGAGTCAATGTCAATCTCTTTTGGCCCTGTAGTCTATGGTCACTATACTTTTGACCTGACCGTCAACTCTTTTTGACCATGAGTCATAAACCCTTTGCCCCGCAAACCAGTCTGCTTTTGAACCGTAGTCACTTCCCTTTTGTCCTGTATCACACATTTTGACTTGAGGTCACCCTCGTTTGACCTACGGGTGTTCCTCCTTTTGACCTACAGTGACACTTCTGATGGCATGAAGAACTCTCCACACTCCACGTGACCTTCCAGTCGTTTTCCTATTGACTTACCGTGTTATTCTCCTTTTGACTTGCATTGTCCTTTCCATCAGCTGCCTTTCTCTCTGTGACTTACAGTGTCATTCTCCTTTCGACTTAAAGTCGTATTCTCCTTTTGACTTAACAGCGTCAGACACATACCCGGCTGACGTTAATCTTACTTTTGACCTGTAGTCAGTATCCTGTTTTAGGGGGGGTCGACAGCCATTCCACTCCTGACTTTCAGTTAGGTTTGTTTTTGTTTTGTTTTGTTTTTTTAATGATGTCACGGTCTTTTTGACCTGCAATCACTCTGTTACTGGCCGACAGTCACAACTCTCCTTTTTCACCCGCAGTCATTCTGTTTTAGAGCGGCAGCCACTTGAATCATAACTAAACAATGACGTATTTTTCATATGACGTCACGGTCTTTTTTTTTTTTTTTTTTTTTTTTTTTAAACCTAGTCACTCTGTTATCAACCGACAGTCACTGTTCTTTTCACCCACTGTCAATTCTGTTTTAGATCGGCAGCCACTGGAGTTATGACTAAGCAATGACGTATTTTTCGTATGGCGTCACGGTCTTTTTTTAGATTTTTTTTTTTTTTTTTTTTTTTTTAAGTCATTCCGTTATCAACCGACAGTCACTGTCCTTTTCACCCGCAGTCATTCTGTTTTAGAGAGGCAGCCACTGAAGTTATGACTACGCAATGACGTATTTTTCATTTGACGTCACGAGTTTTTTTTTGTTTGTTTGTTTGTAACCTTAAGTCCTCTGTTATCAACTGACAGACACTGTCCTTTTCACCTGCTGTCAATTCCTTTTTAGATTGGCAGCCAGACTTGAGTTCTGACTAAACAAGAGAAGTCGCCACCATGAACACGTTATCGACCGTCCTAAGAATAGTGATGCGAGAAAGGGGCATTCACCGTATGCTGACGAACATGTTGATGCACGGTTAGTGGTGCTGAATCACACACTGATAACTCACGGACGCTACACAGGTCTGGGGAGTCTGACGCTTCGTGGTCTGTGGTGAAGGTAGGGTCAGGACATCTCACACAGGGCCCAAACTTGTCCTCCCCATCGTTTGTCTTGAAAAACCCACGTGCACAGGGCGTGCAAGACTGGGTTTCAGCTGATAACACTTCGTACCCTGCTGCACAGTAAACTGCACGCACACACGCATCACTCACTCACATGCATATACACACAGGCGTGCGCGCACACACGCACGCACACACACGCACGCACGCACACACCGCTCATTCCGACACCCGCAGCCGCAGCCCGGTCGGCCCCGCCGCAGCCCGGCACCGGCAATCCACAATGCGGTCAATGTGAAGTCGTCAAGAGGCACCCACCACGGAGGAGACACTGCACTGCTGCCGAGTCACTTCGGTGGTGTTCAGTGGCGCCTGTTCTGATCTAACATACGCAGGACACCACCACCTACTAAGCCCCCTACTGACAATAATTGCTTAGTGATTGCGTGAGTGAGCTCTCACTCCAGAGGGTGCCACCACGTCCGTCCAGCGACGATACCAAACCAAGACCATCGAAACTGAGGTCACCATGGGCATGAAGGGCCACAGAATTTGAGACATTTTTTTAAGCTGATCGATGAGAATGAGAATGAGGATGACTAAGATGATGCTACGGATTTCCATTTCGGAATGAGACTACATGCCAGGGCTGTACTCTACGCTTCTTTCATAATATATATCCCGGCGTCAACCAGGCCCGAGAGATACAGGCACCTGCAGTGTTGGTCAGGAAATTGGAGCAACACTCTCAGAAACGCATCCCAGTCTTCCCAACTGACTCAACTCTCTGGGTAGGAGCCGGTCGGGGCAGAAAAACCCACATGACTTCTGATGGGATTCGAACCCACGACCTCCCAGCCGGAAGTCCGCGACGCTAACCACTTCGCCACGGCGGCTGGTTACAAGGGATAAGTTTTAAGATGAATAAGACAATACACAGACGCCCATTTCAACTTTCATCCTGGCATGTATCACGACTATGATGTCGTCTTTACTTAAAGACTGATGCAATAAACATGGAATACAGCATCTTTTTTTTTTTTTTCGTAGGCTACGCGCGCAGGGTGATACTCCTGCAACACTCCCTGTATAGACAGGCAGGGATTAAATCCATGGAGTTTCATGCGTATGACCGTGTTTTTTTTTATCCCGCCATTAAGGCAGCCATACTCCATCTGCGTGGAGGTGCATGCTATGTGTAACGTGTCATCCATACCAACGGCCAAACTGACCTTCTCTTTCGAAAGTTGGTGATGGGATTTTACGTGTATGCGTAGGTTTTTTGTCTCATTCGAAAGACGGTATGGGAAATGGAGTCAGAACCAATGTTAACTCCGAGGGAA
>JADBJO010010381.1:45000-52500 GCA_016801955.1 Conus betulinus
GTGTGTGTGTGTGTGTGTGTGTGTGTGGGGGGGGGGGAAAGGGGGGGGGGGAATTGAGCTGGGTCGCAGCGAGTAGAGGGAGAGGAAGAGAAAGGCTCGCTCTGGCAGCCAGGCATCTCCATACCCCTCTGTACCTAGTCCTGCCCCAACCGGGCAGAGGTGGTCCTCACCAGTCCAGTCTTTTGAGCCACGATGGACGCCCCAGTCAGAACACGTGCATCCCGGATAGGCCCATATTATCATTTACGGCACTTTCCGTTGAAAGCCGCAGAGAAGAAATACGTAAAATAGATAAATAAATACATAAGTAAATAAATGAATGAATATATATATATATATAAAAGTAAATACATAGATACATAAATAAATGAAAACAATACGTCATAGAGGCATCAGTCATCACTACCTCCGTGCAGACCTTGACCTGTGACCAACTTGCTTTCCAGAGCTTCGCGTTAAGGGGACGTAAATCTCACCATTCACTGCGTATCCGCCATTGCACGTCGCAAGAGGAACAGCATCACTGAGATACAAGTTAGTTACATTAAGGTTTAACAGACTGACTGAAACCAGTTTATGGTCAGATTAACTCTTGGTTGTACTGACATTTGAGACTACATTATGAAAGAATGCCAACATTCTAATTTAAGTTAAAAAGTAAAAAAGAAATATCACACATACACACACAAACACACATACACACACACACACGCTCGCACGCACACACGCAGGCATGCACGCACAGAGAGAGAGAGAGAGAGGAGAGAGAGAGAGAGAGAGAGAGAGAGAGAGAGAGAGAGAGAGAGAGAGCATGCCAACATTTTAAAAAGAAAAGATCTCACACACACACACACACACACACACACACACACACATACACACACACGCACGCACGCACGCACGCACGCACACGCACGCACGCACACGCACACACACACACACACACTTACTGATGTTACAGTCATCAGGAGACGTTGCTCCTGTGGCAGGGGTGGTAAACGTAGCGTTGCAAGCTGTACAGGGGAGAAACCGGTCATCCAAAGAATCAGTGCGGAAATAGCCCCGTGGACACACCGTGCACGAAGTGCCAACATCATTTTCTTCTCCTGCCGGACAGAAGACTGAAAACAGAGTTTTCACATTATCAAACCTTAATGAGAAAGAATAATTAAAATCATGAACCGTAAAGAAACCTCTGACCGTTTACAAGTCGAACTGATGATGAACAAAAATACAAGCTCGGGATAACAAGAAGGACATACTTCATGTTTGTATGCATAACGCTGTTAAGACGTTCCAGTGGTTATGTTATCAATTAAGAGGCTGTGAATCTATACAAAAAGGATTAACTGATTCGTAAACGGTGCCTTTTTGTCAGTATGACAGTACAGCAAGGCACGAATATTGTAGGCCATTCTCTCTCTCTCATTCTCTCTCTCTCTCTCTCTCTCTCTCTCTCTCTCTCTCTCTCTCTCTCTCTCTCTCTCTCTCTCTCTCTTTCTCCTTTTTCTTTTTTTGGCGTTTGTTTTGTTCGTTTGTTGATAAGAGGCTGGGACAGCACACGGCAATTCTACAGAAACGAATTAACAGACTCATAAACAACGCTTATTTGTCAGTGTGATAGGACAACAGAGCACGAAAACCACGGTCCATGCTGTGTTTGTTTGCTTGCTTGTCTTGCTTGTTTGCTTGCTTGCTTGTTGTCTCGTTTTGTTATGAACAGTTTTAAATCATGTATATACTTATGATAAAGTCACTTTTACATTCTTTTTTCTGCCAGACAACATGTTCCCGATGACAAGCTACTGGCACAAAAAATACATGGCCAAACACATGTATAGATCTCATGCTACTTGATGTACCCACACACACAATTACACACACCCTTCTCCCCCTCTCCACAGAGACAGAGAAAGAGAGAGAAAGAGAGAGAGAGAGAGAGGGGGGGGGGGGGGCGGAGAGAGGGAGGGAGAGAGGGAGGGAGAGATGGAGAGAGAGATGAGAAAAAACATATGATGGAGGAGTTGGTAGGGAATGAGATGGTGCGGGAATTATACCTGATCACAGACAGGGATAGCAGAACCACTGGACTACATTAAAAGTACCAAATGTTTCAGGTCATGTAAAGGCTTACAGACATTCTACATACACCAAGGTAGTATCTACAGCTATATTTATTGAATGCACAATGCCTTAGTTGCCGACAAACCCAGGCCAACCCCGCACGGCCATGTCGAAACTGGCAGAGCGTCATATTTACGTGGTGTACGTGTATTATTACATTATCCTGTTTTAATAATAATAATAATAATAATAATGATAATGAATACTTACATAGCGCCTATTCTCGGCTAGAGACCAAGCTCTAAGCGCTTTACAATCAACACTCGTTTACACAACGAGCTGCCTACCTGGGTAGTGTCGACTGAAGAGCTGCCAGTTGAAGTTTCATTCAGTCGTTTCCCGTGTCATCCAGTCAATGTCGTTCAATATCGTTCACTCAAGTCCCTTACTTTCTTCATTCATTCCATTTTCTCACGCAGGGTGCATGCTATGTGTAACGTGTCATCCATGCCAACGGCCAAACTGGCCTTCTCTTCCGAAAGTTGGTGATGGGATTTTACGTGTGTGCAAGATATTATGCGTGCGTTCACACACGGAACCTCGGTTTATAGTCTCATTCGAAGGACTGTATGGGAAATGGAGTCAGAACCAATGTTAACTCCGAGGGGAAAATCCCCCTGTACCGAAACGCCCCAGCGGAGATTCGAACCCGCAACCCCAGGATCACATTCAACCATAGTGGGCCAAATTACGGCTGGCTGAATTGTCCTAGAAGCGTTCTGTACATCATTTGAGCTTGATCAAAGTGTCAAAGTGACTGGGTAGCCGTGACGAAGTTCTCGTTCGCTCGCGATGAGACCACGACTGAATAAGCATGGTCCATGTCAGAATACGCCATGTCTCAGGGGGCGATAGATGTATTGATGTGTGGCAATAAAACCAAACAAGCAGGGTCCGTAGTACTGGGTATGTACCCAGCTGCAGGAAGTACCCTTCATTGGGACTTTCGTGAACTTGCGGACCACACCATGTTAACAGGCGTAAGGAAAATGTACTTCCGGTCATGAAGTATTAAGTGTATCGATCGTCTTGTTGAGGCGACTCGAAGATCCGTAAACTGACGGTCGAAAATGAAATAGAACTTTTTTGAAAAAAAAACAAGCCTACTGGTAAAACAGCTAACAAATTGAGTGCTCTCACTTGTGTCACCACAGCTAACAGTGTCCTTCCAACTATGTGTCATCACACTAAACAAATGGTGTCCTTCCAATTGTGTGTCACCACAGCTAACAAATGGTGTCCTCACAGCTGTGTCACCACAGCTAACAGTGTCCTTCCAATTGTGTGTCATCACAGCTAACAAATGGTGTCCTTCCAATTGTGTTGTCATCACAGCTAACAAATTGTGTCTGCACAGTTGTGTCACCACAGCTAACAGTGTCCTTCCAATTGAGTGTCATCACAGCTAACAAATGGTGTCCTTCCAATTGTGTTGACACCACAGTTTAACAAATGGTGTCCTATTATTTGTATGTCACCACAGCTAACAAATGGTGTCCTTCCAATTGTGTGTCACCACAGCTAACAAATGGTGTCCTTCCAATTGTGTGTCACCACAGCTAACAAATGGTGTCCTTCCAATTGTGTGTCACCACAGCTAACAGTGTCCTTCCAATTGTGTGTCACAACTAACAGTGTCCTTCAAAATGTGTGTCACCACAGCTAACAGTGTCCTTCCAATTGTATGTCACCACAGCTAACAAAAATGGTGTCCTTCCAACTGTGTGTCACCACAGCTAACAAATGGTGCCCCTTCCAATTGTGTGTCACCACAGCTAACAAATAGTGTCCTCTCAGTTGTGTCACCACACAGCTAACAGTGTCCTTCCAATTGTGTGTCATCACAGCTAACAAATTGTGTCCTCTCAGTTGTGTCACCACAGCTAACAGTGTCCTTCCAATTGTGTCACCACACAGCTAACAAATTGTGTCCTTCCAATTGTGTGTCACCACAGCTAACAAATGGTGTCCTTCCAATTGTGTGTCACCACAGCTAACAGTGTCCTTCCAATTGTATGTCACCACAGCTAACAGTGTCCTTCTAATTGTATGTCATCGCAGCTAACAGTGTCCTTCCAATTGTATGTCACCACAGCTAACAGTGCTACTGTCCTTCCAATATATGTCACCAGAACTAACAAATGGTGTCCTTCCAATTGTATGTCACCACAGCTAACACTGTCCTTCCAATTGTATGTCACTACAGCTAACAGTGTCCGTCCATTTGTATGTCACCACAGCTAACAGTTCCTTCCAATTGTGTGTCACCACAGCTAACAGTGTCCTTCCAATTGTGTGTCACCACAACTACAAATGGTGTCCTTCCAATTGTATGTCACCACAGCTAACAGTGTCCTTCCAATTGTATGTCACCACAGCTAACAGTGTCCTTCCAATTGTATGTCACCACAGCTAACAGTGTCCTTCCAATTGTGTGTCACCACAGCTAACAGTGTCCTTCCAATGTGTGTCACCACAGCTAACAGTGTCCTTCTAATTGTATGTCACCACAGCTAACAGTGTCCTTCCAATTGTATGTCACCACAGCTAACAAATGGTGTCCTTCCAATTGTATGTCACCACAGCTAACAAATGGTGTCCTTCCAATTGTATGTCACCACAACTAACAGTGTCCTTCCAAATGTGTGTCACCACAGCTAACAGTGTCCTTCCAATTGTGAGTTACCACAACTAACAGTGTCCTTCCAATTGTGTGTCACCACAACTAACACTGTCCTTCCAAATGTGTGTCACCACAACTAACAGTGTCCTTCCAATTGTGCGTCACCAGAGCTGACAAACGGTGTCCTTCCTCTTGTGTCATCACAGCTAACAAACTGTGTCCTTCCTCTTGTGTCATCACAGCTAACAGACAGTGTCCTGCTAGTTGTGTCATCACAGCTAACAAACAGCATCCTTCCAGTTGTGTCATCACTGCTAACAAACGGTGTCCTTCCAGTTGTGTCATCACTGCTAACAAACGGCGTCCTTCCAGTTGTGTCATCACTGCTAACAAACGGCGTCCTTCCAGTTGTGTCATCACTGCTAACAAACGGTTTCCTTCCAGTTGTGTCATCACAGCTAACAAACAGTGTCTTTCCTGTAGTGTCATCACAGCTAACAAACGGTGTCCTCCCAGTGTGTGTCGTCACAGCTAACAAACGGTGTCCTTCCAGTTGTGTGTCATTACAACTAACAAAGTGTCCTTCCAGTTGTGTCATCACAGCTAACAAACGGTGTCCCTTCCAGTTGTGTGTCATTACAACTAACTAACAAAGTGTCCTTCCAGTTGTGTCATCACAGCTAACAAACAGTGTCCTTCCAGTTGTGTGTTATTACAACTAACAAAGTGTCCTTCCAGTTGTGTCATCACAGCTAACAAACAGTGTCCTTCCAGTTGTGTCATCACTGCTAACAAACGGTGTCCCTCCCAGTTGTGTCATCACAGCTAGCAAAGTGTCCTTCCAGTTGTGTCATCACAGCTAACAAACGGTGTCCTTCCACTTGTGTCATCACAGCTAACAAACGGTGTACTTTCAGTTGTGTCTTTTCTTTGGTGTGGTTGTTGGCAAATGTAAGTAAAATTAAGATAAGAAGACTGAAACCTACATTGAACGTGTTGTAAATGTGAAGGAAGACGTTAAAGAGTCATCCCGCATGTATACGAAACTGCTTTCCGATTGGTCAAAGCAGACAGCCTATTTTGGTCGGCTTACTATTATATGAAGTTAATAATGACTGAGGCTTCTTTAGCAGACGACACATTACACTTCAGATCTTCCGTAACAGCACATCCGTCCACTGACCATTTCTTCCTTTGATCTGATATTTTATGCAAAGAAAGATCTCTGTTTGTTCCCTAGTGAGCCGCGCGCAACCAAAATAAGGCGCAGTAAGACCCCCACCCCCCCCTTTACCCCCCCCCCCCCCCCCCCCCATTCCCGAGCATGTTGACACTACGTACGAGCAGTTTCCAAGGTCATTTTGCAAGATGTCGATGTTCTAAACACTGAAAGTAGATTTGCCAGAAACACGCCAGCCTCTGGCTGTCCTGAGCATATTGAACGAGCACAGTAGAACCCGCTTGCACTCCTTCCTTGCTGTCCATGACAACACCCGCGCTGTATCTCACTTCATAGCCACTTGATACTGAGCAGCTCTCTGTGGACCGCTGGCGCCCGGAGCTGTGAAAGAACAGTTCAGGGTGTGGCTGTGAACGAGGGAGCTAAAAATGAGCGGCGTCGGAGTAACGTGACCGGTGGAAAAGGGAACAGCGAGAAAGAAAGAATACAGCCCCAAGCAGCCTAAATTTTGTGAAATAAAGAAGAAAAGTAACGATAACAATTCAAGTTTTACACAAGCATTGGTCGGCGCGAGAAAGAAAGAATACAGCCCCAAGCAGCCTAAATTTTTGTGAAAAAAAGAAAAAGTAACGATAACAATTCAAGTTTTACACAGCATTGGTCGGCACGAGAAAGAAAGAATACAACCCCAAGCAGCTAAATTTTATGAAATAAAGAAGAAAAAGTAACGATAACAATTCAAGTTTTACACAAGCATTGGTCGGCGCGAGAAAGAAAGAATACAGCCCCAAGCAGCCTAAATTTTGTGAAATAAAGAAGAAAGTAACGATAACAATTCAAGTTTTACACAAGCATTGGTCGGCGCGAGAAAGAAAGAATACAGCCCCAAGCAGCCTAAATTTTATGAAATAAAGAAGAAAAGTAACGATAACAATTCAAGTTTTACACAAGCATTGGTCGGCGCGAGAAAGAAAGAATACAGCCCCAAGCAGCCTAAATTTTATGAAATAAAGAAGAAAAGTAACGATAACAATTCAAGTTTTACACAAGCATTGGTCGGCGCGCGAGAAAGAAAGAATACAGCCCCAAGCAGTCTAAATTTATGAAATAAAGAAGAAAAGTAACGATAACAATTCAAGTTTTACACAAGCATTGGTCGGCGCGAGAAAGAAAGAATACAGCCCCAAGCAGCCTAAATTTTATGAAATAAAGAAGAAAAGTAACGATAACAATTCAAATTTTACACAAACATTGGTCGGCGCGAGAAAGAAAGAATACAACCCCAAGCAGCCTAAATTTTATGAAATAAGAAAGAAAAGTAACGACATCAATTAAGTTTTTACACAAGCATTGTCGACGCGAGAAAGAAAGAATACAACCCCAAGCAGCCTAAATTTTATGAAAATAAAAAAGAAAAGTAACGACATCAATTAAAGTTTTACACAAGCATTGGTCGACTGAGGTGGATCCCGTCCTTTTCCGTGGTATAGTACGCCGGACAGGGGAGGCAACTGTCCTGCCACTTCTCAGGCTGGAAGAAGCCATAATCGCATACCTGGCATTCGTTGTGGGT
>JADBJO010010381.1:57500-59783 GCA_016801955.1 Conus betulinus
AAACAAGCAAAAACTAAACAAAACAAAGAAAAAGCAGGAACCCGACAAATTTGACCTAGATCTAGCAGCTCAGAATAAATAAAAAATGACTTTTTTTTTTTCAAAATCGCATAGGTACAAATGTCATTGAGAATGCGCTTGAGGTATACATGCAATACGCCATTTATTCACTCACACACACACACACACACACACACACACACACACACACGCGCGCGCGCGCGCGCGCGAACTGCTCTACATTGCACTCCTTTTTATGATGGGAACCACCCGCAGTCTTCTGGACAGGGAGATCCACCCCTTTTATGAAACTGCACGTTAGAATAATAATAATAATAATAATAATAATAATAATAGTAATATAATAATAATAATAATAAAAATAATCAACATCATCATCATCATGATAATGAAAATAACATAGGCCCTACTACCTCATATCCAGAACCTTTTATTATTATATTATTATTATTATTACACACATTTAGCTCTCGACTTCTTTATGCGTCACACGTTAGGCACATTTCGATAATAGTTTCTTCGTTTTATATCGAATCAATGTTCGCTCTACTGCTACCCTTCTCAAAGACACAAAGTCGACCGTAACCCCTGCATTGTGCAACACTACGAAGCACGATCGAGAGCGCTTTTACGCTGAGAAAACGGTAGAAAATGTGTGCCGGCGAATGGGCGCCATGATACGTATGTAATAGGCCGATCGATATCTGCAAGCCACATCAAGAATACGAATGAATGCACTCAGAACTGTGTTCGCATTTTTGTAACTTGTTTCTTAACGTCATCTCGCTTAAACAGTGAAACAAGCTGGTACGCACAGCCAAGACGGATTAAGCTATGAGATTTAATCTTTATATTCATCAAAGCATCGTTTCATCGAACCATTTTTCAATCACCGAGACATGAGTTTTTTCTTGGGAAGAAACTAAAGCACTGGCCCAAACACGACAAAACGCTGATGATAGTTTATAGTGGCTCAGTTAAAACTGAATTCCAAAGTGACAATTTTCAATTCTGTTATCGTATTTACATTTTCAGTTTTGTTATCTATCTCCAGTTTGGTAGAATACTACAGAACAAGCATGCAACCTGTGAATCCCACCCTTAAACCAGTTCAAGAGCTATGCCCAGCCTTCTTTATTCCGGAAACGATGACCTAATTTGAACCCAAATTTAAAAAAAATATATAGAAAATATGGCTCAGTTAGCATTTCTGATTCAATAGCACTCACAGGGGACGCTGTACAATGCAAAGTCTGCACGGTGCTGTACAGCTGACTTTTAATTCATTACGATTTAGCCAAGCGAGATTCGATGCCCACAAGTTTGTGTTTGTCTTACGAGTAAAAGGTTTAAGTTAGGAATTGTACAACCTTATCAGCCCCAAGGTTTTCTACTGGGCAAAAAGGTACTAACAGAAATTGCCAACGATCTCAAGTGACAACTTTTTTTCAACAAACACTCAATAAAGCCCAAAACATATAATACAAGACTTCACACACACACACACACACACACACACACACGCGCGCGCGTGCGCGCATGCACACACACACAAACTCATGCGCACATACGCACAAAAACAAACACACCAGTGAAATCATCAGTGAAGCACAGTTGGATTCAACCGTGTCGTTGTCAGACGCGCTGTATGGTTAACGATTGTAAGGCAAGTATCAAGTGTCTGGTAAGTCTCTCTCTCTCTCTCTCTCTCTCTCTCTCTCTCTCTCTCTCTCTCTCTCTCTCTCACACACACACACACACACACACACACACACACAGAGAAGCAGAGGTGGAGGAAGGAGGAAGGATAGAAAAACAAAGAAAAAAAACTAAAAAATAAAAATAAAAAAGAGAGAGAGAGAGAGGCGGTTTGTTTGCGGGCGGGGAGGGGGGGGGGGGGGGATGAGTGGGAAGGATCGAAAGACAAAGAAGAAAAACGTAAAGACGGGGACAGACACAGGAGATGGCAGAAAGAAAGAGCGATGGCAGATATAGGTCTCTCTGTTTTACTTTCCTCTTTCGCAGCGTCGATGTCACTACACTGAGAGTCACGTTCATTTTGTCCACCAATGAAAGGTCTTTACTGTCTATGCTGCATTACGGGTTTAAAGAAAACGGCAGCGCGTTCTGACCTCTCACTTGTACTGACTTTTTATGTTGTATTAAAGATCCGTGGATCTTCAACGGAAAAGAGCTGAATCAGAGTAGCGTGTTTTTGTTTTTGTTTTTAACGTTGTATACTATTCCTGTCTCTCTGAATCT
>JADBJO010010381.1:67069-72069 GCA_016801955.1 Conus betulinus
TCCATCCGGACCCACACACAGCGTGAATCTTCCAAGTACATACCAATCTGACTTTCTTCCGCCAAATGAAGATGAAGATCTGACTTCTGCGTTACTTTTGCCGTCATCTATAACGTCGTCCTATGTGTATTCGGAAATGATAGTGACACCCCAGACTTCACGTGAGTGGGGCTGTTGATTGCTTCCAGTCGCGGAGGAGTTTATAAAATTTAGGGAATTTCATAATCCGACAAATCTGTGCTAATCAAAATGTTATGTTAGAAATAGTGAAAAAAAAAAAAAGATGAGAACCAAATACAAGAGTTACAGAATCTTTTCAGTTTCTTTCCGTTGCAAAATACACACAGTCTTAATTACAAACAAAATAAATGTCGGCCTTATGTCCGAAAGGAAAATAAATTTCATCACGTACCGCCCTTGTTTTTTTCCATGCACCACAGTTAGAAACATCTACAGATGAAGTCCTTTGTTTTGTGCACCTTACCTACAATCAGAAACATCTACAGATGAAGTCCTTTGTTTTGTGCGCCTTACCTACAATCAGAAACATCTACAGATGAAGTCCTTTGTTTTGTGCGCCTTACCTACAATCAGAAACATCTACAGATGAAGTCCTTTGTTTTGTGCGCCTTACCTACAATCAGAAACATCTACAGATGAAGTCCTTTGTTTTGTGCGCCTTACCTACATCAGAAACATCTACAGATGAAGTCCTTTGTTTTGTGCGCCTTACCTACAATCAGAAACATCTACAGATGAAGTCCTTTGTTTTGTGCGCCTTACCTACAATCAGAAACATCTACAGATGAAGTTTGTTTTTGTGCGCCTTACCTACAATCAGAAACATCTACAGATGAAGTCCTTTGTTTTGTGCGCCTTACCTACAATCAGAAACATCTACAGATGAAGTCCTTTGTTTTTGTGCGCCTTACCTACAATCAGAAACATCTACAGATGAAGTCCTTTGTTTTGTGCGCCTTACCTACATCAGAACATCTACAGATGAAGTCCTTTGTTTTGTGCGCCTTACCTACGATCAGAAACATCTACAGATGAAGTCCTTTGTTTTGTGCTCCTTACCTACACTCCATCTACAGATGAAGTCCTTTGTTTTGTGCGCCTTACCTTTCTCAGAAAACTGCCAGATGAAGTCCTTTTTTTTGTGCGCCTTACCTACAATCAGAAACATCTACAGATGAAGTCCTTTGTTTTGTCGCCTTACCTACAATCAGAAACATCTACAGATGAAGTCCTTTGTTTTGTGCGCTTTTTACCTTCAGAAACATCTACAGATGAAGTCCTTTGTTTTGTGCTTTTTACCTGCCCTTTCTTCTCCTTTCTTTTTTTTTTCATTTTTTTTTCTTTTTTTTTTTCAACGGATGGCGATCCGTTTTTTTTAACATTAAACCATTGGCGGAGGCGACTTTTTCTAAACTGTCCGCTTTCTTTTTTTTTTTTTTTCCTTTCTCTCTCTCTCTTTCTTTTTTTATTTCTTTATTTTTTTTTTTTTTTTTTGTTTGGTTTTTTCATTAGAATTATGTTGAAAGATTAAAAAAATCTTCATTTATTTTTTCGTTTGTGGATTCAAGATAAAGCCACGAAAGAAATCTGTTAGTGGCACATTCCTTCATTTTCATTTCTGTATTCATTTTATGTATTCACGTGGTATCGTTATTCAACGCATTTTGTCCACGTGGTTATGTTGCATTCATCATTTTGTCATGTTTGCATTCATTTTTGTCCACGTGGTTATGTTGCATTCACCATTTTTGTCCACGTGGTTATGTTTGGCATTCACCATTTTGTCCACGTGGTTATGTTGGCATTCACCATTTTGTCCACGTGGTTATGTTGGCATTCATTTGTCATCATTTTTTGTCCACGTGGTTATGTTGGCATTCATCATTTTGTCCACTTTTATGTTGGCATTCACCATTTTGCACTTTCTTCTTCTCTTCCTTTCTTTTGTGGCTTTTGAGTTGAATTATTACGAAAGGAAAGAAAATTCTTCATTATGTTTCGTGTGTGGAAACACTATAGAAACCTCTGAGAGAAATTTGTTGGTTGCACAATTCTTCATTTACTTATGTTTGTATTTAATAAGTATTGTTACTTATACCTGTTGTTCCAGGAGGTTATGTTTTCGCCCTGCTGGTTTATTGTTTGCCTGTCAGTGGCAAGATTGAAACAAACAATTAGCAGCAAATCAAATTTTAACGAAACGTAGTTTAAAGGAACATATAGATCAAGGATCAACCCATTACATTTTGTGTAAAGGAACATGTAGATCAAGGATCAACCCATTATTTTTTTGTAAAGGAACATGTAGATCAAGGATCAACCCATTACATTTTGTGTAAAGGAACATGACATCAAGGATCAACCCATTACATTTGTGTAAAGGAACATGTAGATCAAGGATCAACCCATTACCATTACATTATGTCAAGGATCAACCCATTACAAATGTGTACATCAGTGAGAAAGGATTATTGAATCTTTTCACACAATATATTGCAATTTTCCCCCACCGCTTTCTAATAACACACTATGAATCACCGTTTATGAAAGGATATTGTCTGCAATGCATATAAGTAATTTCATTGAATATATCAACGCTTTCTAATACAGTAAAAATATTGACATTTGTATATTCCATGTCGCACTAAACATTACATGGGAAGTGAACTCCTTCATTGTGTACCCTTTTAGTACTTCCTCTGACAGTAAAAAACTCAATTGTGTTTTAACTCATGGATTGACAGAAGAAAAAAAACCAATTGTGTTTTTAACTCATGGATTGACAGAAAAAAAATAATTGTGTTTTAAACTCATGGATTGACTTGCTCACAGAGCTTCAAAAGGAAGCATGACAGCTTTTCTACTTGTCCCCCATTTCCTTCTTTTGTTCCTTTTTTTTTTCGTATTCTTCCCCTTACTTTTACTTTTCCCATCCTCTGTTACGGTAAGTATGCATGTTTTTTTTTTTTTTTCTAACAGTTCGGTGCCGATCTGGATCGAAGGACCCTTCCAGGATCCGTTTGACGTCGGCAGAGGTGCTCGTTCTCCGGAGTACCTTCCAAATGTTTACGGGTTCATTTTTTGTTTTTCGGTTTTGCAATGGCATAGTATTTTCAGCATCTCTCTCTCTTTCACACATACACTCTCTCTTTTCCTCCCCCTCTCTCTCTCTCTCTCTCTCTCTCTCTCTGTCTCATTTTTTTTTTTTTTTTTTTTCGGTTTTTTTGCAAGGCTACAGCTAGCATTCTCTCTCTCTCTCTCTCTCTCTCTCTCTCTCTCTCTCTCTCTCTCTCTCTCTCTCTCTCTCAGAGTCAGATGTTTTTTATTCTTATAGGCCTTGGCCCCTCAGAAGGGGGATATACATGAAACATAATAAAGCCCCATCACCAGATTCAATATAATAATTACATTGCATAAACACTTCGCCTTTTGAAAGTTTATATAATAAACTGCGAACTGTTTGCCAATGCTTTCATTCTTAGATGACATTAACAAGACAAGTCTGAACAGGCAAGGTCTTGTGCAAATTTCCGTGGAATGAATTTTCCTCTTAAATCTTGTAATTCTGGACTAGTTAATGCAAAATGCTTCATTTTCTCTTGACTTTCGACATAATGGACATAACAGATCAGAGTTATTGATTTGTTCATAACGATAATGATGAACAAAAATATCAGACGCTCCAGTTCTAAACTTAGTCATTATAAACTTCAGGTGCCTGTCCATACGCATTGACATGTACATTTGGAGAGAATGCACATCATTAAATGTTCTATAAAAACTAAACCTGTTACTATTTTGAACATGGAAATTCTAGTCTTGCCATCTACAGTCAATAAGTCTTTCTTTAAACGTACAGACAAAACTGTTCATATCTCCGACACCTTGGTTAAGCCATACAGACCAAAACCATATTCGTATATTTTCGCTCTAACATGCGACTCCCAGTTCATCTTGCCTCTATTATCTAGTTCTAATAGCATTTTATTCGCTTTATGAGGCAGTCTATGCTCATCCATCTGAATTAGTTTTAGCCAGTACTTGACGCATTTAACAGTGGAGTGCAAAGATATGGGGTATCTGTCAGTCTCACCATACACAATCAATCCGGGTTTGTAGTGAGACACCCCAAAAACTTTTTTTAAAGCAAATATATGAACCTTTTTGCATTGTGCAGCTGCAGCATCAAGACCCCACAGTTCAGCCCCACATTGTAGCATAGGCTGGATTTTAGCATCAAACAGTTTCAAAAACAAGGCAAGAGATTCATTGTTAACCATCGACAATTTCTTCATGATACATAGCAATGCATTTTTGGCTCTGCAAGCAATATCTGTAAATGCAAAAGTGAAACTTAATCGTGTAGAGAAATGAATACTTCAATACTTATATACATTTACAACATGCATTATATTGCGTTATATGTCCATTTTTCTCTGGAAGAGAGAGAGAGAGAGAGAGAGAGAGAGAGAGAGAGAGAGAGAGAGAGAGAGAGAGAGAGAGAGAGAGAGAAACAGTAACTTCCAGTGCGTTGGAATTTTGCTGGAGGCGCGCGCAAGCTGGAACTATGACGAACTCGAGCCATGTGCACGGCTGTGGGAAAGAATGAACAGGTTACATCCGCGAGGGAGAGTGCATTGCTGTGGCTTACAGTCAGCTGTTAGCATAAGGGGCCCACAGGCGTCAGTGTGACCACTCCCGGCTGTTTCCCAACTATGCCTTCTGTGGCTTTTGTATTCGTTTACTTCAGCAAAACAGCTTTGGTTAGGCAGGGATGAGCAATCTGAGATAATGTGGGCAATGAGTGAGGGCGGGTTGGGGGGGGGGGGGGGGGGGGGGGGGGGGGGGGGGGGGGGGGGGCGCACGTGGAGTGTGGGGGCATGTAGGGAATAAATAACAGGGGAGGGATACTATGTCGGGAGGGGTGGGGGTGTAGAAGACAGGAGATTGAGAAGCCGGTTGTTGATAGTATAGGAGTG